>JAPKLW010004756.1:0-12421 GCA_026898455.1 Plectranthus barbatus
CACATCTCTTAAGGAGAAGGATCTATCCAAGATGACTCCCAAGGAGCTATTTGCTCAGCTCCAAGCACATGAATGGGACATCCAAATGGTGAACAAAAATGAAGCCATTCGGACCGTTGGATCTCCCAACATCAAGACACATGACGAAGCCTATTTCGTCAAGAGGGATTTCAAGTACAAGCCCAAGAAGCCTTTTTATACTGACAGACCTGCTGGGCAGCACAACCAGCAGAAAGAGATCCCATGCCCGTCGGGATCTAACTCAAAAGGCAGCGAGAGCTCTATCGCAGATCTTGAGCAACAGATGAAGTGACTGGCTGTTCTACTGGAGAAAGCCAAGGCGAAACAGGGAGCTTCTCTCAGCTCATTTGATGGAAAATTTGTCAAGAGAGCTCCCCGCGCATGTTATCAGTGTCAATCCCCTGACCATCTCAAATTTGAGTGTCCACAAGTGGATAGAGAAGAGCGGGAAAGACTGAAGAAGCTCTTTGAAGGGCGAGCATCGAAGGCCGTTGCCAAGGCGATGCTGACAAGGACAGAGGTTCCTGATATTCCTGATCATGACGATGGAGAGTATGCGTCAGACGAAGAATCAGAAGAGGAAGCGCTACTGGCGCTGATGGTAGCTTTCGGAGAGGAAGCACATGAAGAATGTGCTGACAGTGAGGAAGAACAAGCACTGGCTGCTGACGACCAGGTACAATCTGTTCCCTCATTGCACATCATGTCTCCATGCATCCTAGACGATGCTGAGTCGCATTGCTCCGACTCAGAGGTTGTCACTATAGACATTCTTCAACAAGAATTTCTTAAATTTTATGAAATAAAGAATGTCTTGGCTGGCGAAAACACCTCGCTGAAAAATCAAATTTCTATTTTGACCAGTGAGATTGAAAAATCGAGGTCAATCGGTGAAGAGCTAGCCACTCTGAAAAAGACTCACTTTGAATTGCTTCAAAACTTTCAAATTGCAAAAACTGAGCGAGATAATTTTCATAACATCGTTCTGGAGCAAGAAAATAAGATAAATTTTTTTAATAGAGGCTCCAAGGATTTGGAAAAGGCTCTAAGTCATTGGAGAAAGCCTACTGATAAATCCGGGTTGGGATTTGAAAAGGATTTGAGCATAAACCAACCCGAACTCACAGCTCATAAGGGTAAGGGCAAACTGGTAAATGCATCAGCACCAGCTGGCAAAACCAGTCAGTCCCGTATGGCTGATCAGCATAGGATTAATAAGACCAGATACGTAGGTGAGTCATCACGACAAAAACCTCAACTGGCAAAATCCTCTGCTGACAGGACGCCAGCACACCCTAAGACGCAGACTAAGCCGAATAATTCTAAGGCAATGAAGTCAGCGTCAGCTACCAGTGGAATCCGACAGCCAGCACCAGCTGTCAAGAGAATCCACGCACAACCTCATAAGTATGCCAGTCACCAGCATACTTACAAGGGATCCCAATCTCAGAGAAATACTGAGAGAAGGACAATACCTGATAGGAGGAATACCTATCAGAGGCCTGAGCCCAATCACAAGTTTTCTCAAAGGGCTGTGAAGGCTAACCATGGTGGTCCGCGCTCTCAGAGACCACCAAGGCAACACAATGTACCGAAAAAACATTTCCGAAGATCTCAGCGGAAGCGCACTTCCAAAGGAGATACACACACAACCACACCTTCCCAAACCAATCTCATGCATTATCTCAAAAGGAAGGGAAAGGCTGCTAATGATGTCAGCAAGGGTAAAACCAAGCTGAAAATCACTCAAGTCTGGATTCCGAAAGGAATTATCCAGCGATCTAACCCTGCAGGACCCGCAGATGATCGGGGACCTAAATGAATTCCATTTCTTTCTTGCAGGTACAGGATCATGCGACACAGCTTCAGAGGTCTAGAGAGTGGATTTTAGATAGTGGGTGTTCAGCTCACATGACTGGTGAAGAGGATCTGTTTGCAGATCTCATTAAGGTCAAAGGACCTCCAGTTATTTTCGGTGATAACTCCAAGGGCAGAGTTATCAGTAAGGGCTGCATCGAGAAGGACGATGTCAGAATCATTAACGTATCCCTTGTCACCTCTCTCAAGCACAACCTCCTGAGTATCAGTCAACTGTGCGATAGTGGATACACTGTCCACTTTGGGAAATCAGAGTGCCAGATCAAGGATGAGAAGACTGGCGAGATCAAGCTGAGAGGTATGCGGAACGGAGGACTTTATACCGTTGACTGGCAAAGCGGGAAGACAGATTCATGCTTCGTGGCCACCAGTTCTATGGAAACTAACTGGCTGTGGCACAAGAGGTTGAGTCATCTGAACTTCAGGACTATCAACTACCTGGCCAAGCATGATCTTGTGGAAGGACTTCCCAAGGGAGGATTCAAGAAGGAAGGGATTTGCAAAGCATGCCAGCAGGGCAAGCAAACTAAGAAGTCCTTCAAGAACCAGTCGCCAGTCTGCCCCAGTACCAGTCGGGTACTAGAGTTGCTACATATGGACCTCTTTCGACCAGTAGCACCTCAAACCATTGGAGGAAGACGTTATTCGCTGGTGGTAGTCGATGACTACTCGCGCTATACATGGGTAAAGCTTCTCAGATCCAAGGATGAAGTAAAAGTCATTCTTCCAGATTTGATTGTCAAAGCACAGAAACAGAGAGAAGCTACAGTGAAGCGGATACGGTCAGACAATGGGACGGAATTCTGCAACAGTTTACTGATGGATTTTTGCGCGGAAGCTGGCATTAAGCATGATAGATCTGCACCAAGGCAACCGCAGCAGAATGGACTGGCAGAACGTAGGAACAGGACGCTGAAAGAAGCAGTCCGGTCCATGCTGGCAGAGTCCGGCTTAGGACAGAGCTTTTGGGGAGAAGCGTTGGTGATGGCTTGCTATACTCAGAATAGAAGCGGGATCAACGACAGACTCCAGAAAACTCCCTACGAAGTGTATTTTGGTCGTAAGCCTTCCTTAGCTCATCTCCGTGCTTTCGGTTCACCATGTTATATCCATAATAATGGTAAGTCGAAGTTAAATGCTTTTTCGCCTAAGGCTGATGAGGGTGTCCTTGTTGGATATGGACATCCCTCTCACAAGGGCTATAGAGTATTTAACAAGACCACCAAGCTTGTGGAAATAACATGCAATGTTGTTTTTGATGAAGCTACTTTAGTGCGCAGGACATTACGACAACTGGCTGAAGATGTTCCTGAGGTCAATGATGTCGTTGACCAGTTGGGCAGGAATTCTTCCAATGCTCAACCAACTGGTGTGACTAGACCTATGACTGGATCATCTTCACAACCAGTATCCTCGGTTGCCCATCAGCAATCCGGGAGGGTCGGTGATGCAAATGACCTTGCTGAGACCTTACACTCAATCTCCTTGAGTGGAACTGGCAATAATCCAGGGGGAACTCCATCTGGAATTTATGAACCAGAAATAGCTGATGAACCAGCTGGAGTGGATGCACCAGCTGACGGTGTAATTATCGCCGAAGGATCAGGAGATCAGTCAGAGAGTGATGCTGACGAAGAGACTGTTCCAACTGGTGAAGGTCAACCACCAGTTGCTATTGCTGCTCCGACTGGTGAAGTTCTGAAAGCACCAGTCATCAGAACAGAAGAACCAACGCCAGCAGATTCTCATCTTCCCAAATGGCTGAGAAATCACCCATCCGATGCTATTCTCGGTGATCCAGAAAGTTCTATTCAGACTCGACACGGCAGTGCGTTCCTGACTTGCTTTATTTCTCAAGAGGAACCTACTTCTATAGGAGTTGCACTACAATCTGCCGATTGGATCAATGCCATGCAAGAAGAACTTGCAGAATTCACTCGCAACAATGTTTGGGACTTGGTAGAGAGACCATCACATCAGTCAGTGATTGGCACCAAGTGGGTTTTCAAGAACAAGCGAGATGAGGATGGCATTGTAATCAGAAACAAAGCTCGTTTAGTCGCCAAAGGTTACAAGCAATGTGAAGGCATCGATTTCGACGAGACCTTCGCACCAGTTGCAAGAATGGAGGCGATACGACTGTTCCTTGCGTATGCAGCGTATCATGGGTTCACGGTATTCCAAATGGACGTGAAGAGCGCCTTCTTGAATGGCGAGCTAAAGGAGGAAGTATATGTCGAACAACCTCCAGGCTTTGAAATAGGCACCAAAGTGTACAAGCTGAGAAAGGCCCTGTATGGATTGAAACAGGCGCCCAGAGCTTGGTACGAGACACTGTCACAATTCCTAATCAGTAATGGATTTAGGAAAGGGAAGATCGACAGGACTCTCTTCATCATCAAGGATGCTGATGATATGCTAATGGTGCAGATATATGTCGATGACATTATATTCGGGTCAAAGAATATATCTCTCTGTGAGAAGTTTTCTCAACTGATGCAAAACTCATTCCAGATGAGTATGATGGGCAAATTAACATACTTCCTAGGACTCCAGGTCCAGCAGTCAGCTGATGGGATTTTCATTAATCAGCGGAAGTATGCCAAGGACCTAATTCAGAAATATTGCCCAGAGAAGACTAAGGCTCTCAGAATACCGATGAGCACCAGTTGCCAGATCTTTCTTGATGAAGAAGGAGAATCAGTTGATCCTTCCAGCTACAGAGGTATTATTGGATCACTTCTCTATCTGACAGCCAGCAGACCCGACATTTCATACTCAGTCGGTGTGTGTGCCAGATATCAAGCAAATCCAAAGAAGTCACACATGGAAGCTGCTAGGAGAATAGTGAAATACCTCAAAGGAACTGAATCACTTGGCTTATGGTACCCCAGGAATGATGAGCTTACACTCATTGGGTATTCAGATTCAGATTTTGCTGGATGCCGCATAGATAGAAAAAGCACCAGTGGTACGTGTCAGTTTCTAGGACACAAGCTAATCAGCTAGTTTAGCAAGAAGCAACACTCAGTTGCTACATCTACTACTGAGGCTGAATATGTTGCCGCTGCCAGTTGCTGTGCTCAAATTCTCTGGATCAAGCAACAACTGGAAGACTATGAAGTGGACACTGGTTGTGTACCCATCTATTGCGACAACAGCAGCGCTATGTGCATAACGAAGAATCCGGTTCATCACTCTAGGACCAAGCACATAGACATCCGACATCACTTCATACGTGATCATGTCGAGAAGAAGGATATCAGCGTAGAGTACATCAGAACTGACGATCAACTGGCTGATATCTTCACCAAACCTTTGCCAGAGGCAAGATTCAAGGAGTTGTGCATCAAACTCGGTCTTATGGAGATTGATGCGAGCCCTAATGTTGAGGAAGAATGAGTCCCAGCTCTCATTCTGTTCTTGATTTTCTGAAGGATGCTGATTAAGACTAAGTCCAAGCTCTTAGTCTTTCTGTTTTCCTTAGTGGTAGCTCAAAACCACAGGTGGTATCTACTGACAGGCCTTATCCCATAAATGGTCAAGGAAATGAGTCCCAGCTCTCATTTCATATTTGTCAGCAGACAAACACCATCAGCAGAAGAAATTGGGTCCCAGCTCCCAATTCCAGCGATGGTGAGAAGATGGATTCCTGAAGGAGAAGATTATGTGGAATAAAATTGAGTCCAAGCTCTCAATTTTCTTAATCCTTGAAGTTGTCAGAAGACAACTGGCGAATTTCCTACGACTGATGGAATTGAGTCCCAGCTCTCAAGTACTCGGGTGCCAGTCGTAAGTATCAGTTGTCAACTGGTAAGGAGGCCATGCTGACAGGGGGAAGTGTTCAACTGGCGTATACTACTGATGACCAAGTAGTCTACTGATGACCAGTTGAGTCCCAGCTCTCAACTGACGATCTCTTGAAGTCCAAGAGTCGTGCCAGCTGTCGCAGAAATGGCGGGATTGTTCAAATCCTCTTGCGTGGGCGTATCTCAGAATTTAATGCGGCATTTAATGCCACATTTAATGCGCACAGTGACTGCGCGGTCAAAAGGACATTTGCGACCAATCAGAGAGCGCCATGTCAGCTACACGGCGTTGCCCACGTCAGCATGACCGCCCACGTCGCCAAAGGGAATCGTGCCAGCTGATGACCGTCGATCCTCACTTTTGACGAATTAATCTCGTCCATCCAAACCAGCTTGGCACCAGTATAAATAGTCTTCATTCATGAACGGGAAAACTCTTACCATTCCTTCCTAATTTACGAACATATTTTCTGATTCTTCTTCCTTAAGAATTCCCAACATTTACTCCCTGAAAATATGGCATCCTCATCCAACCCCGCTGATGATAAATCATCCTCTGCCACTGAGTCTTTAGAGCTAGACTTGCCATTGGCCGAAGCCCACATGCCTACTTTTACAGGCATCGTGAAGGAAGAAGATATTGACTACACTTATCCTTTCAGCAAGCTCGTCTCGCTGAATAGGCAGCCACCCGCCATCGTCTCTCTCACGCACAGATTCGAACAGCCCAAGTTCAGAAAGAGAAAATTCTGAACGACAAGCTGGCGGAGAAGCACCACGGCCCGGAGCTGATGGAGATGATAGACCATGAGCAGCTCCGCCCGTATTTGATGGCGACTCCCAGGACGTTCCATCCTCATTTGGTTGCCGAGTTCTATGCTCGGGCAGTCATTGCTGACGATAGGAAGTCGTTCACAACATCAGTATTCGGCCATCTGATCACGGTCGATGCTGAATACCTCGCCAACATCTTTGGGATGAGGAATGAAGGAGAGGAAGTGGCGACGTATCATAGGGATGATACGGTCGAGTTCCAGCGGAGGTGGGAGCAGTGGAGAAGGGCGGAGGTGACCGTTTTTAAAACGGGGATGAAGAAGTCAGAAATGGAAGATTTCTGGCAGATGGAGTGTGACATTGTAGTGCGCATGCTACAATGCGAGGTCGGCTCGTACGCCGAACTGAGCTTGAGAAAGTTCTCAGTCATGTGCGCCCTGGCAGACGGCATACTGGGAAACTGGGCCGAATTCTTCTTCGGCCGACTGCTGGAGAATGTTGAGAGGAATGTCACCGTGAAGACTGACGGGAAATTTCTTCACGCGGTGTCATTCGGGCTGAGGATCAGCCACATTCTGGAAGTAGAGATGGGGGATGGAGTTGACCAGGGGGAACGACTGGTCGGGTCAGACTTCATCCCAGCCACAAAGGTGAAATTACCCAACCCCGACTACAAGAAGCCACGCCGGCTGAAGGGGAAGACGGCTGTGGACCCAGCCGAGTCTGTTTCTGAAGAAGATGCGGAGCAGACATGGGAGGAAGTGCCAGCTGTGGCTCTCCCACTGCCAGCTGCGGCAAAGGATGAGCTTAAAAGGAAGCTAGAGGTCGAATCCTTATTCGTCTCTATGGAAGATGCAGTGGAGAAGGCAACCGGCATACATCCACGTGCATCAGCACAAGTGCCAGCCCCCAGGCCCCCTTCAAGCAAGAAGCCCAAGACCCACCAGCGCCAGCAGCCTCAGCCAGCTGCTGCCTATGAGCCAGCATCCGGGAAGATCTCGATACCAGTCAAGAAGTCCGTTCTTGGACTGACTGAGGAGGAGACAATAGAGAGGATGACCCGGAAGCGAAAGAGGGTTCAGACCAGGGCTCAGAAGCTGGTGGAGCAAGCGAAGAAGGAGCAACAAGCCTCCATTGTAAGGAAGAAACAGGCGCAGGCAAGGCTGAAGGCCTTGGCCGACCAGCGGAAAAGAGCTGGCAGCCCGCGATGAAGCCTTTGCAAAGGTGCAGGCTGAGCATGAGGCCAGACGTCAGGCGCAACTGGCGGAGCAGGTGCACCAGGTGGCCAAAGGCAAATGGGAAGTTGCCCCAACTACAAGTGCAAGGCCACCAGCACCAGCTCTAGGCCAGATCTTATCAGAAGAATCTTTTACCCGCCTGATGGTCATGGGTGCTGATGAAGATGTACTATCCCTTGTGGATAAGTACCAGGAGGAGGAGGAGGTCACTGAAATCCCTCCACCCGCGCAAGGGGGTGGTGGAGGTGAAGAAGACCCACTGGCCGCGCACGGGGGTGCCAGTGGAGGAGTTGAGGAGCGGGCGACCACCCCGGAAAAACTGGCGAGTTTTTCGGACATGAGCTCAGATTCTGAGGATGCAGAGGAGCCAGCTGCTCCAGCTGAGGAGGTGACACATTATTCCATGGTGCAGAGGATGGAGCCCAGGGATCTATTCCCTAATTTTGAAGATGAGGCTTGTTGTCCTGCCAGTCGCCCAAAATCGTCAGAAGCATCATCTTCTGGGCGACCAGCATCATCCTCGCCAGCGCCAACACGTCATGTGCGCGCAGAAAGGAGGTCATACTTGCTCTGTATCCACGAGCATCAACTGATTGATGAAGACTCCTTCCAATCACGAGTGACAGGAGTACATCGGTGGGAGCACCGCGGGGCAATGGCGTTTCAAGATTCACGAGTGCCTGAGCCATCAGCATTCAATATCATCCCCATCAGCGGACTCCCCCACCAGTCGGTATACGCTTCGAGGATCTATGACTGGTGTCTGCCCCTGCAGCCGATAGAGTACTTCAATTCCACTCTCTATGAGTATGCTGAAAACATCACGGCGGAGGTGGAAAATGCTGTCAATGACGAGATGATAACCAGCTACCGAAGACTGTGGAGGGTGGATCCGGAACTATGTCTGGAGTTCCGGAGGTGGAGGATTTTCGACCTATGCCAGCGCCAGCTGACAGTAGAGAAGTGCGCTGTTCTGTATGCCAGGCTAGGGCTTGGTTACTGGATATCAGAGGAGGCGTGGGCGAATGCATTCATGGATTCTGATCCTGAAATGCACCAGCAGCTGTCTACCAGGCGAATCAGGCGCCGTTTGAAGAAAATTGCAGAATTCAGACAGCTGACTGGGACTTCCGGCCTCCCTAGGCCAAAAATGGTTAAGTTGCCATTCCTTCAGTTCCAGCCCACCAGCCGTGGATACCAGCTGATCTACGCGCTCCGCCGCTTGAAGGTTCTCACCGCTCTCCCCCGGATCCCTCCATATTTTGCCATTTTCTTTGATATGGCTGCCAGCGCTCTGCTAGTAGACCACATTGTGGAGGAGGATCCTACCCGTAGTTGGTGGCTGACCACTGCCGTCCCTAATGTTCCGATCGTAATGGGCGACCTTGTCCCTTATAATGAGGACTGGCAGCTGGTGGACTTCACAACACCACCTATTTTTGAACAAGTCCCGCCAGCACCAGCCGCGGTGCTCGCGGAGGAGCCAGCAGCAGCTGCAGTGCCAGTGGAGGAGCCAGCAGCAGCTGCAGTGCCAGCGGAGGAGCCAGCCCCAATGGAGATATCAGCTGAATCTGAACCAGCAACGGCTCCTACCGCACCTGATGAGCCCTCCTCTTCCATTGAAGTTTCAGCGCAGCCAATCTCTGAAATTCATCCTCCTGCGCAACTCCTTACTTACATTGATGCCAGGATGGATCAGCGCTTCGCCACTTTCCAAGCTGATGTAACGCAACAAATGGAGTCCGTCACCGCCGGTGTCACCACCTTTTTGGCACGGATCCAAGAGGGGGAAAGTGCGCGAGCACGGGCTGAAGAGGAGAGGGCCAAAATTGCTGAGGAAGAGAGACGCCTCGCAGCCGAAGAGAGAAGGATTGCTGCAGAATGGAGGCAAAAGAGAGAAGAAGACATGGCTGCTCTTACTGCGATCCTGAGGTCCTTAACCGGTGGTTGAACTCAGTCACCAGGATCATCCTCTAAGCCATAGTCTAATCTCTCTATGTTTTGTAAGTAAAACTGTTAGACTAGTCAGTTACCATTCATTGTACATGTAATTGCAATATCTCTAATGGAATGATTAACTGACAAGTTGATGACAATCTCTTATTGTCCAACAATTGTCTAAGTTTTTACTTACCAGCTGAATTTACACATCCAGTGTAATCAGCACCAACACTCATCTTGCATGTTGAACTTATTTACATGCTTATTTGCTCTGATCTTAATTTCTATATTTTTAAACGAGCAATATCTTTCCTTGGTTGAGGGGGAAGATTTCTTTTAGTTAAAACTGATGTTGAGGAAGAAATTTCATGGGTTTAGATCTGATAGGTTCTACTTGTAAAACCCTGAAATCCTTTGTAACTTTCCTCATCAGCTGAGTGCTCGCAGGTTAGGCTTTGATCGCACCAAAAAGGGGGAAATTGTTGGGAAATCTGTCTGGTTTCCTCCCCCAGTAGCTTACTTGTTTAGATTATAGTTTTGGTGGATCAAATCCTAAGTCCTACCAGCGTCAGTTGTCTCTACATAGCTCTAGTCTCAAATGTAAAGTCCTGTTTAGGTCTTTTGAGTTGTAAGTCGCAGCTGATCAAGACTCATGCTGACACTATTCACCAGCATGAGAAGAGCTTACCACTTGCTACTGTTCATCAGCAGGCGGCTGACAAAGACTCGCGCTGACACTGTTCACCAGCGGTGAGAAGTGCTTATGACTGGCTACTGTTCACCAGTTGGGAAGGGTTTCATCAGCAGACGGCTGACAAACCTTACCAGGAGAATGAGTGTTCCTTACACTATTCACCAGCGGTGACTTCACCAGTCATGGGAGATTCCAAGAAGAGTTAACATCTAGATATTTGGTAGACTTTGATGATGCCAGGGCAAGTCACCAGCAGAGACTGCCAGCACAAGATCACCAGTATGATCTACCAGTCGGATGTTACCAGCAGAATTCCAGATTCTCTCTCCAAGAGTCTTAGAGACAAAAAGAAGATTCGTCGAGGAATTAACTGACAGGGTATGACTTTAAGGAGGATACCTTAAAGTCCATCAGTTACGAGACACCAGTCTCGATTCCTCGTACTGACGAATAGTGTCGTTCTGACATAAAGAGATCAATGTCAGATAAAGCGGACAAAAGTATGGCACTTTCCGGAAAAACAAACCAACCGCCGTCAGAAGGACATGCGAGGACAGAGACCTTTTCCGGATGTGTCCAAACGGCTAGGAGATTTGAATGGGATCCCGCGTCTATAAATACCTCGGATCCATCAACATTCAATACTCTTCTCCCTCGCTCAACTACCGAAAGTCTGAAACTTTATTGCAAGCAAGCAGAACACTTTCGAGGCCTTTCTAAAGGCTATCCGTGTGTTGATTTATCAAACACGAGACTTCAAGCTTCCAGCTTGTAAGTTACTGATCTCTTTGGTGCTCTTTCTCTTCCGAGGAAGTTCACAGCAGCTCTTGTGCCAGCCAGCACTTGAGTTATCACGGGCTGTTTACGTTCTTGGGAGAACTAAACACCCAACTTGCTGTGGAGGTTGAAGTGACGTGCTCGCACTCCATCAGCCAGAGAAGAGTTGAAGAAGGACAAGGACCGGGAGCGGTTGATCTAGTGAACTGGTGGGCGAGGCATTCACCAGCTAGAGATAGATCGTAGGACACTTGTACCCGATTACTCTTAGTGAAATTTCCAGTGCTACGACTGGAGAGTGGACGTAGATCGATTGATCGAACCACTATAAATCCTTTTGTCATTTATCAGTTTTCTGCATTACATTCTGATTTAAAACCCAGCACTCAAGTGCTGGTGTATGTTCTGAAACTGATATAACTGTGCAAACTTGGCTAAAATATTTTAAGTATAGATTCACCAGCTGACCAGTTGTCAGCTGCATACTTAGTAACCAGCACCAGCTGACCAGGTGCCAGTCGTCAGCTGTAAGTAAGTAGCGTGCAAAGAAATCAATTAACTTTATATTATTTCCGCTGCGTATTGAAACGTGTTTAAACTCTGAAAAACCGGGACCAACAAGTGGTATCAGGCGCGGTCGGTCTTTCTAGACTGGTCGTACACTGAGTCGCTTAGGACCGAGATCCAAGTTTCCTTGCACTCTACTCTTTCTGTCTGTTGATTAGCTCAGGTACACAAGATGAATGTCCCGAAGCTGATGAACTACAATCCGGAGAAGCATGATATATGGCGAAAGAGGTCGTTCATCCAGCTGAAAAGCGTCCATCCGGAGATGAAAGACGTGCTGGAGAAAGGGCCGATCGAGATCACCAAGACGAGGCACCAGTTAGGAGATCAACCAGCTGCTGAGATTCCAAAGCCCCCAGAAGAATGGAACGCTGAAGACAGGAGGCGGAATCAGCTGGACTCCGTTGCTCTCGATATGATCCTATCATCTCTCCAAGAACCGCTGATGGAGGAAGCCCTCCAGTTCGACACCGCCAAGGCAGTGTGGGACTACATTGATAGTCTCTGTACTGAGACAGATCAGATGAAGCGCAACAAGTTGCAAGTTGCGGTGGACAAATACGAGTCATTCCAGATGCTGACTGGTGAAACCATCAAGGAGATGGAGGCTAGATTCTATGCCATAGTCAGCGAGCTGAAGTCTTTGGACAAGGAGTACTCGAATGCAGAGCTGAATGCAAAGATCCTGTCAAAGATGCCCAAGGAGGACTGGTTTGTGAAGA
>JAPKLW010004756.1:12431-24852 GCA_026898455.1 Plectranthus barbatus
CACATCTCTTAAGGAGAAGGATCTATCCAAGATGACTCCCAAGGAGCTATTTGCTCAGCTCCAAGCACATGAATGGGACATCCAAATGGTGAACAAAAATGAAGCCATTCGGACCGTTGGATCTCCCAACATCAAGACACATGACGAAGCCTATTTCGTCAAGAGGGATTTCAAGTACAAGCCCAAGAAGCCTTTTTATACTGACAGACCTGCTGGGCAGCACAACCAGCAGAAAGAGATCCCATGCCCGTCGGGATCTAACTCAAAAGGCAGCGAGAGCTCTATCGCAGATCTTGAGCAACAGATGAAGTGACTGGCTGTTCTACTGGAGAAAGCCAAGGCGAAACAGGGAGCTTCTCTCAGCTCATTTGATGGAAAATTTGTCAAGAGAGCTCCCCGCGCATGTTATCAGTGTCAATCCCCTGACCATCTCAAATTTGAGTGTCCACAAGTGGATAGAGAAGAGCGGGAAAGACTGAAGAAGCTCTTTGAAGGGCGAGCATCGAAGGCCGTTGCCAAGGCGATGCTGACAAGGACAGAGGTTCCTGATATTCCTGATCATGACGATGGAGAGTATGCGTCAGACGAAGAATCAGAAGAGGAAGCGCTACTGGCGCTGATGGTAGCTTTCGGAGAGGAAGCACATGAAGAATGTGCTGACAGTGAGGAAGAACAAGCACTGGCTGCTGACGACCAGGTACAATCTGTTCCCTCATTGCACATCATGTCTCCATGCATCCTAGACGATGCTGAGTCGCATTGCTCCGACTCAGAGGTTGTCACTATAGACATTCTTCAACAAGAATTTCTTAAATTTTATGAAATAAAGAATGTCTTGGCTGGCGAAAACACCTCGCTGAAAAATCAAATTTCTATTTTGACCAGTGAGATTGAAAAATCGAGGTCAATCGGTGAAGAGCTAGCCACTCTGAAAAAGACTCACTTTGAATTGCTTCAAAACTTTCAAATTGCAAAAACTGAGCGAGATAATTTTCATAACATCGTTCTGGAGCAAGAAAATAAGATAAATTTTTTTAATAGAGGCTCCAAGGATTTGGAAAAGGCTCTAAGTCATTGGAGAAAGCCTACTGATAAATCCGGGTTGGGATTTGAAAAGGATTTGAGCATAAACCAACCCGAACTCACAGCTCATAAGGGTAAGGGCAAACTGGTAAATGCATCAGCACCAGCTGGCAAAACCAGTCAGTCCCGTATGGCTGATCAGCATAGGATTAATAAGACCAGATACGTAGGTGAGTCATCACGACAAAAACCTCAACTGGCAAAATCCTCTGCTGACAGGACGCCAGCACACCCTAAGACGCAGACTAAGCCGAATAATTCTAAGGCAATGAAGTCAGCGTCAGCTACCAGTGGAATCCGACAGCCAGCACCAGCTGTCAAGAGAATCCACGCACAACCTCATAAGTATGCCAGTCACCAGCATACTTACAAGGGATCCCAATCTCAGAGAAATACTGAGAGAAGGACAATACCTGATAGGAGGAATACCTATCAGAGGCCTGAGCCCAATCACAAGTTTTCTCAAAGGGCTGTGAAGGCTAACCATGGTGGTCCGCGCTCTCAGAGACCACCAAGGCAACACAATGTACCGAAAAAACATTTCCGAAGATCTCAGCGGAAGCGCACTTCCAAAGGAGATACACACACAACCACACCTTCCCAAACCAATCTCATGCATTATCTCAAAAGGAAGGGAAAGGCTGCTAATGATGTCAGCAAGGGTAAAACCAAGCTGAAAATCACTCAAGTCTGGATTCCGAAAGGAATTATCCAGCGATCTAACCCTGCAGGACCCGCAGATGATCGGGGACCTAAATGAATTCCATTTCTTTCTTGCAGGTACAGGATCATGCGACACAGCTTCAGAGGTCTAGAGAGTGGATTTTAGATAGTGGGTGTTCAGCTCACATGACTGGTGAAGAGGATCTGTTTGCAGATCTCATTAAGGTCAAAGGACCTCCAGTTATTTTCGGTGATAACTCCAAGGGCAGAGTTATCAGTAAGGGCTGCATCGAGAAGGACGATGTCAGAATCATTAACGTATCCCTTGTCACCTCTCTCAAGCACAACCTCCTGAGTATCAGTCAACTGTGCGATAGTGGATACACTGTCCACTTTGGGAAATCAGAGTGCCAGATCAAGGATGAGAAGACTGGCGAGATCAAGCTGAGAGGTATGCGGAACGGAGGACTTTATACCGTTGACTGGCAAAGCGGGAAGACAGATTCATGCTTCGTGGCCACCAGTTCTATGGAAACTAACTGGCTGTGGCACAAGAGGTTGAGTCATCTGAACTTCAGGACTATCAACTACCTGGCCAAGCATGATCTTGTGGAAGGACTTCCCAAGGGAGGATTCAAGAAGGAAGGGATTTGCAAAGCATGCCAGCAGGGCAAGCAAACTAAGAAGTCCTTCAAGAACCAGTCGCCAGTCTGCCCCAGTACCAGTCGGGTACTAGAGTTGCTACATATGGACCTCTTTCGACCAGTAGCACCTCAAACCATTGGAGGAAGACGTTATTCGCTGGTGGTAGTCGATGACTACTCGCGCTATACATGGGTAAAGCTTCTCAGATCCAAGGATGAAGTAAAAGTCATTCTTCCAGATTTGATTGTCAAAGCACAGAAACAGAGAGAAGCTACAGTGAAGCGGATACGGTCAGACAATGGGACGGAATTCTGCAACAGTTTACTGATGGATTTTTGCGCGGAAGCTGGCATTAAGCATGATAGATCTGCACCAAGGCAACCGCAGCAGAATGGACTGGCAGAACGTAGGAACAGGACGCTGAAAGAAGCAGTCCGGTCCATGCTGGCAGAGTCCGGCTTAGGACAGAGCTTTTGGGGAGAAGCGTTGGTGATGGCTTGCTATACTCAGAATAGAAGCGGGATCAACGACAGACTCCAGAAAACTCCCTACGAAGTGTATTTTGGTCGTAAGCCTTCCTTAGCTCATCTCCGTGCTTTCGGTTCACCATGTTATATCCATAATAATGGTAAGTCGAAGTTAAATGCTTTTTCGCCTAAGGCTGATGAGGGTGTCCTTGTTGGATATGGACATCCCTCTCACAAGGGCTATAGAGTATTTAACAAGACCACCAAGCTTGTGGAAATAACATGCAATGTTGTTTTTGATGAAGCTACTTTAGTGCGCAGGACATTACGACAACTGGCTGAAGATGTTCCTGAGGTCAATGATGTCGTTGACCAGTTGGGCAGGAATTCTTCCAATGCTCAACCAACTGGTGTGACTAGACCTATGACTGGATCATCTTCACAACCAGTATCCTCGGTTGCCCATCAGCAATCCGGGAGGGTCGGTGATGCAAATGACCTTGCTGAGACCTTACACTCAATCTCCTTGAGTGGAACTGGCAATAATCCAGGGGGAACTCCATCTGGAATTTATGAACCAGAAATAGCTGATGAACCAGCTGGAGTGGATGCACCAGCTGACGGTGTAATTATCGCCGAAGGATCAGGAGATCAGTCAGAGAGTGATGCTGACGAAGAGACTGTTCCAACTGGTGAAGGTCAACCACCAGTTGCTATTGCTGCTCCGACTGGTGAAGTTCTGAAAGCACCAGTCATCAGAACAGAAGAACCAACGCCAGCAGATTCTCATCTTCCCAAATGGCTGAGAAATCACCCATCCGATGCTATTCTCGGTGATCCAGAAAGTTCTATTCAGACTCGACACGGCAGTGCGTTCCTGACTTGCTTTATTTCTCAAGAGGAACCTACTTCTATAGGAGTTGCACTACAATCTGCCGATTGGATCAATGCCATGCAAGAAGAACTTGCAGAATTCACTCGCAACAATGTTTGGGACTTGGTAGAGAGACCATCACATCAGTCAGTGATTGGCACCAAGTGGGTTTTCAAGAACAAGCGAGATGAGGATGGCATTGTAATCAGAAACAAAGCTCGTTTAGTCGCCAAAGGTTACAAGCAATGTGAAGGCATCGATTTCGACGAGACCTTCGCACCAGTTGCAAGAATGGAGGCGATACGACTGTTCCTTGCGTATGCAGCGTATCATGGGTTCACGGTATTCCAAATGGACGTGAAGAGCGCCTTCTTGAATGGCGAGCTAAAGGAGGAAGTATATGTCGAACAACCTCCAGGCTTTGAAATAGGCACCAAAGTGTACAAGCTGAGAAAGGCCCTGTATGGATTGAAACAGGCGCCCAGAGCTTGGTACGAGACACTGTCACAATTCCTAATCAGTAATGGATTTAGGAAAGGGAAGATCGACAGGACTCTCTTCATCATCAAGGATGCTGATGATATGCTAATGGTGCAGATATATGTCGATGACATTATATTCGGGTCAAAGAATATATCTCTCTGTGAGAAGTTTTCTCAACTGATGCAAAACTCATTCCAGATGAGTATGATGGGCAAATTAACATACTTCCTAGGACTCCAGGTCCAGCAGTCAGCTGATGGGATTTTCATTAATCAGCGGAAGTATGCCAAGGACCTAATTCAGAAATATTGCCCAGAGAAGACTAAGGCTCTCAGAATACCGATGAGCACCAGTTGCCAGATCTTTCTTGATGAAGAAGGAGAATCAGTTGATCCTTCCAGCTACAGAGGTATTATTGGATCACTTCTCTATCTGACAGCCAGCAGACCCGACATTTCATACTCAGTCGGTGTGTGTGCCAGATATCAAGCAAATCCAAAGAAGTCACACATGGAAGCTGCTAGGAGAATAGTGAAATACCTCAAAGGAACTGAATCACTTGGCTTATGGTACCCCAGGAATGATGAGCTTACACTCATTGGGTATTCAGATTCAGATTTTGCTGGATGCCGCATAGATAGAAAAAGCACCAGTGGTACGTGTCAGTTTCTAGGACACAAGCTAATCAGCTAGTTTAGCAAGAAGCAACACTCAGTTGCTACATCTACTACTGAGGCTGAATATGTTGCCGCTGCCAGTTGCTGTGCTCAAATTCTCTGGATCAAGCAACAACTGGAAGACTATGAAGTGGACACTGGTTGTGTACCCATCTATTGCGACAACAGCAGCGCTATGTGCATAACGAAGAATCCGGTTCATCACTCTAGGACCAAGCACATAGACATCCGACATCACTTCATACGTGATCATGTCGAGAAGAAGGATATCAGCGTAGAGTACATCAGAACTGACGATCAACTGGCTGATATCTTCACCAAACCTTTGCCAGAGGCAAGATTCAAGGAGTTGTGCATCAAACTCGGTCTTATGGAGATTGATGCGAGCCCTAATGTTGAGGAAGAATGAGTCCCAGCTCTCATTCTGTTCTTGATTTTCTGAAGGATGCTGATTAAGACTAAGTCCAAGCTCTTAGTCTTTCTGTTTTCCTTAGTGGTAGCTCAAAACCACAGGTGGTATCTACTGACAGGCCTTATCCCATAAATGGTCAAGGAAATGAGTCCCAGCTCTCATTTCATATTTGTCAGCAGACAAACACCATCAGCAGAAGAAATTGGGTCCCAGCTCCCAATTCCAGCGATGGTGAGAAGATGGATTCCTGAAGGAGAAGATTATGTGGAATAAAATTGAGTCCAAGCTCTCAATTTTCTTAATCCTTGAAGTTGTCAGAAGACAACTGGCGAATTTCCTACGACTGATGGAATTGAGTCCCAGCTCTCAAGTACTCGGGTGCCAGTCGTAAGTATCAGTTGTCAACTGGTAAGGAGGCCATGCTGACAGGGGGAAGTGTTCAACTGGCGTATACTACTGATGACCAAGTAGTCTACTGATGACCAGTTGAGTCCCAGCTCTCAACTGACGATCTCTTGAAGTCCAAGAGTCGTGCCAGCTGTCGCAGAAATGGCGGGATTGTTCAAATCCTCTTGCGTGGGCGTATCTCAGAATTTAATGCGGCATTTAATGCCACATTTAATGCGCACAGTGACTGCGCGGTCAAAAGGACATTTGCGACCAATCAGAGAGCGCCATGTCAGCTACACGGCGTTGCCCACGTCAGCATGACCGCCCACGTCGCCAAAGGGAATCGTGCCAGCTGATGACCGTCGATCCTCACTTTTGACGAATTAATCTCGTCCATCCAAACCAGCTTGGCACCAGTATAAATAGTCTTCATTCATGAACGGGAAAACTCTTACCATTCCTTCCTAATTTACGAACATATTTTCTGATTCTTCTTCCTTAAGAATTCCCAACATTTACTCCCTGAAAATATGGCATCCTCATCCAACCCCGCTGATGATAAATCATCCTCTGCCACTGAGTCTTTAGAGCTAGACTTGCCATTGGCCGAAGCCCACATGCCTACTTTTACAGGCATCGTGAAGGAAGAAGATATTGACTACACTTATCCTTTCAGCAAGCTCGTCTCGCTGAATAGGCAGCCACCCGCCATCGTCTCTCTCACGCACAGATTCGAACAGCCCAAGTTCAGAAAGAGAAAATTCTGAACGACAAGCTGGCGGAGAAGCACCACGGCCCGGAGCTGATGGAGATGATAGACCATGAGCAGCTCCGCCCGTATTTGATGGCGACTCCCAGGACGTTCCATCCTCATTTGGTTGCCGAGTTCTATGCTCGGGCAGTCATTGCTGACGATAGGAAGTCGTTCACAACATCAGTATTCGGCCATCTGATCACGGTCGATGCTGAATACCTCGCCAACATCTTTGGGATGAGGAATGAAGGAGAGGAAGTGGCGACGTATCATAGGGATGATACGGTCGAGTTCCAGCGGAGGTGGGAGCAGTGGAGAAGGGCGGAGGTGACCGTTTTTAAAACGGGGATGAAGAAGTCAGAAATGGAAGATTTCTGGCAGATGGAGTGTGACATTGTAGTGCGCATGCTACAATGCGAGGTCGGCTCGTACGCCGAACTGAGCTTGAGAAAGTTCTCAGTCATGTGCGCCCTGGCAGACGGCATACTGGGAAACTGGGCCGAATTCTTCTTCGGCCGACTGCTGGAGAATGTTGAGAGGAATGTCACCGTGAAGACTGACGGGAAATTTCTTCACGCGGTGTCATTCGGGCTGAGGATCAGCCACATTCTGGAAGTAGAGATGGGGGATGGAGTTGACCAGGGGGAACGACTGGTCGGGTCAGACTTCATCCCAGCCACAAAGGTGAAATTACCCAACCCCGACTACAAGAAGCCACGCCGGCTGAAGGGGAAGACGGCTGTGGACCCAGCCGAGTCTGTTTCTGAAGAAGATGCGGAGCAGACATGGGAGGAAGTGCCAGCTGTGGCTCTCCCACTGCCAGCTGCGGCAAAGGATGAGCTTAAAAGGAAGCTAGAGGTCGAATCCTTATTCGTCTCTATGGAAGATGCAGTGGAGAAGGCAACCGGCATACATCCACGTGCATCAGCACAAGTGCCAGCCCCCAGGCCCCCTTCAAGCAAGAAGCCCAAGACCCACCAGCGCCAGCAGCCTCAGCCAGCTGCTGCCTATGAGCCAGCATCCGGGAAGATCTCGATACCAGTCAAGAAGTCCGTTCTTGGACTGACTGAGGAGGAGACAATAGAGAGGATGACCCGGAAGCGAAAGAGGGTTCAGACCAGGGCTCAGAAGCTGGTGGAGCAAGCGAAGAAGGAGCAACAAGCCTCCATTGTAAGGAAGAAACAGGCGCAGGCAAGGCTGAAGGCCTTGGCCGACCAGCGGAAAAGAGCTGGCAGCCCGCGATGAAGCCTTTGCAAAGGTGCAGGCTGAGCATGAGGCCAGACGTCAGGCGCAACTGGCGGAGCAGGTGCACCAGGTGGCCAAAGGCAAATGGGAAGTTGCCCCAACTACAAGTGCAAGGCCACCAGCACCAGCTCTAGGCCAGATCTTATCAGAAGAATCTTTTACCCGCCTGATGGTCATGGGTGCTGATGAAGATGTACTATCCCTTGTGGATAAGTACCAGGAGGAGGAGGAGGTCACTGAAATCCCTCCACCCGCGCAAGGGGGTGGTGGAGGTGAAGAAGACCCACTGGCCGCGCACGGGGGTGCCAGTGGAGGAGTTGAGGAGCGGGCGACCACCCCGGAAAAACTGGCGAGTTTTTCGGACATGAGCTCAGATTCTGAGGATGCAGAGGAGCCAGCTGCTCCAGCTGAGGAGGTGACACATTATTCCATGGTGCAGAGGATGGAGCCCAGGGATCTATTCCCTAATTTTGAAGATGAGGCTTGTTGTCCTGCCAGTCGCCCAAAATCGTCAGAAGCATCATCTTCTGGGCGACCAGCATCATCCTCGCCAGCGCCAACACGTCATGTGCGCGCAGAAAGGAGGTCATACTTGCTCTGTATCCACGAGCATCAACTGATTGATGAAGACTCCTTCCAATCACGAGTGACAGGAGTACATCGGTGGGAGCACCGCGGGGCAATGGCGTTTCAAGATTCACGAGTGCCTGAGCCATCAGCATTCAATATCATCCCCATCAGCGGACTCCCCCACCAGTCGGTATACGCTTCGAGGATCTATGACTGGTGTCTGCCCCTGCAGCCGATAGAGTACTTCAATTCCACTCTCTATGAGTATGCTGAAAACATCACGGCGGAGGTGGAAAATGCTGTCAATGACGAGATGATAACCAGCTACCGAAGACTGTGGAGGGTGGATCCGGAACTATGTCTGGAGTTCCGGAGGTGGAGGATTTTCGACCTATGCCAGCGCCAGCTGACAGTAGAGAAGTGCGCTGTTCTGTATGCCAGGCTAGGGCTTGGTTACTGGATATCAGAGGAGGCGTGGGCGAATGCATTCATGGATTCTGATCCTGAAATGCACCAGCAGCTGTCTACCAGGCGAATCAGGCGCCGTTTGAAGAAAATTGCAGAATTCAGACAGCTGACTGGGACTTCCGGCCTCCCTAGGCCAAAAATGGTTAAGTTGCCATTCCTTCAGTTCCAGCCCACCAGCCGTGGATACCAGCTGATCTACGCGCTCCGCCGCTTGAAGGTTCTCACCGCTCTCCCCCGGATCCCTCCATATTTTGCCATTTTCTTTGATATGGCTGCCAGCGCTCTGCTAGTAGACCACATTGTGGAGGAGGATCCTACCCGTAGTTGGTGGCTGACCACTGCCGTCCCTAATGTTCCGATCGTAATGGGCGACCTTGTCCCTTATAATGAGGACTGGCAGCTGGTGGACTTCACAACACCACCTATTTTTGAACAAGTCCCGCCAGCACCAGCCGCGGTGCTCGCGGAGGAGCCAGCAGCAGCTGCAGTGCCAGTGGAGGAGCCAGCAGCAGCTGCAGTGCCAGCGGAGGAGCCAGCCCCAATGGAGATATCAGCTGAATCTGAACCAGCAACGGCTCCTACCGCACCTGATGAGCCCTCCTCTTCCATTGAAGTTTCAGCGCAGCCAATCTCTGAAATTCATCCTCCTGCGCAACTCCTTACTTACATTGATGCCAGGATGGATCAGCGCTTCGCCACTTTCCAAGCTGATGTAACGCAACAAATGGAGTCCGTCACCGCCGGTGTCACCACCTTTTTGGCACGGATCCAAGAGGGGGAAAGTGCGCGAGCACGGGCTGAAGAGGAGAGGGCCAAAATTGCTGAGGAAGAGAGACGCCTCGCAGCCGAAGAGAGAAGGATTGCTGCAGAATGGAGGCAAAAGAGAGAAGAAGACATGGCTGCTCTTACTGCGATCCTGAGGTCCTTAACCGGTGGTTGAACTCAGTCACCAGGATCATCCTCTAAGCCATAGTCTAATCTCTCTATGTTTTGTAAGTAAAACTGTTAGACTAGTCAGTTACCATTCATTGTACATGTAATTGCAATATCTCTAATGGAATGATTAACTGACAAGTTGATGACAATCTCTTATTGTCCAACAATTGTCTAAGTTTTTACTTACCAGCTGAATTTACACATCCAGTGTAATCAGCACCAACACTCATCTTGCATGTTGAACTTATTTACATGCTTATTTGCTCTGATCTTAATTTCTATATTTTTAAACGAGCAATATCTTTCCTTGGTTGAGGGGGAAGATTTCTTTTAGTTAAAACTGATGTTGAGGAAGAAATTTCATGGGTTTAGATCTGATAGGTTCTACTTGTAAAACCCTGAAATCCTTTGTAACTTTCCTCATCAGCTGAGTGCTCGCAGGTTAGGCTTTGATCGCACCAAAAAGGGGGAAATTGTTGGGAAATCTGTCTGGTTTCCTCCCCCAGTAGCTTACTTGTTTAGATTATAGTTTTGGTGGATCAAATCCTAAGTCCTACCAGCGTCAGTTGTCTCTACATAGCTCTAGTCTCAAATGTAAAGTCCTGTTTAGGTCTTTTGAGTTGTAAGTCGCAGCTGATCAAGACTCATGCTGACACTATTCACCAGCATGAGAAGAGCTTACCACTTGCTACTGTTCATCAGCAGGCGGCTGACAAAGACTCGCGCTGACACTGTTCACCAGCGGTGAGAAGTGCTTATGACTGGCTACTGTTCACCAGTTGGGAAGGGTTTCATCAGCAGACGGCTGACAAACCTTACCAGGAGAATGAGTGTTCCTTACACTATTCACCAGCGGTGACTTCACCAGTCATGGGAGATTCCAAGAAGAGTTAACATCTAGATATTTGGTAGACTTTGATGATGCCAGGGCAAGTCACCAGCAGAGACTGCCAGCACAAGATCACCAGTATGATCTACCAGTCGGATGTTACCAGCAGAATTCCAGATTCTCTCTCCAAGAGTCTTAGAGACAAAAAGAAGATTCGTCGAGGAATTAACTGACAGGGTATGACTTTAAGGAGGATACCTTAAAGTCCATCAGTTACGAGACACCAGTCTCGATTCCTCGTACTGACGAATAGTGTCGTTCTGACATAAAGAGATCAATGTCAGATAAAGCGGACAAAAGTATGGCACTTTCCGGAAAAACAAACCAACCGCCGTCAGAAGGACATGCGAGGACAGAGACCTTTTCCGGATGTGTCCAAACGGCTAGGAGATTTGAATGGGATCCCGCGTCTATAAATACCTCGGATCCATCAACATTCAATACTCTTCTCCCTCGCTCAACTACCGAAAGTCTGAAACTTTATTGCAAGCAAGCAGAACACTTTCGAGGCCTTTCTAAAGGCTATCCGTGTGTTGATTTATCAAACACGAGACTTCAAGCTTCCAGCTTGTAAGTTACTGATCTCTTTGGTGCTCTTTCTCTTCCGAGGAAGTTCACAGCAGCTCTTGTGCCAGCCAGCACTTGAGTTATCACGGGCTGTTTACGTTCTTGGGAGAACTAAACACCCAACTTGCTGTGGAGGTTGAAGTGACGTGCTCGCACTCCATCAGCCAGAGAAGAGTTGAAGAAGGACAAGGACCGGGAGCGGTTGATCTAGTGAACTGGTGGGCGAGGCATTCACCAGCTAGAGATAGATCGTAGGACACTTGTACCCGATTACTCTTAGTGAAATTTCCAGTGCTACGACTGGAGAGTGGACGTAGATCGATTGATCGAACCACTATAAATCCTTTTGTCATTTATCAGTTTTCTGCATTACATTCTGATTTAAAACCCAGCACTCAAGTGCTGGTGTATGTTCTGAAACTGATATAACTGTGCAAACTTGGCTAAAATATTTTAAGTATAGATTCACCAGCTGACCAGTTGTCAGCTGCATACTTAGTAACCAGCACCAGCTGACCAGGTGCCAGTCGTCAGCTGTAAGTAAGTAGCGTGCAAAGAAATCAATTAACTTTATATTATTTCCGCTGCGTATTGAAACGTGTTTAAACTCTGAAAAACCGGGACCAACAAGTGGTATCAGGCGCGGTCGGTCTTTCTAGACTGGTCGTACACTGAGTCGCTTAGGACCGAGATCCAAGTTTCCTTGCACTCTACTCTTTCTGTCTGTTGATTAGCTCAGGTACACAAGATGAATGTCCCGAAGCTGATGAACTACAATCCGGAGAAGCATGATATATGGCGAAAGAGGTCGTTCATCCAGCTGAAAAGCGTCCATCCGGAGATGAAAGACGTGCTGGAGAAAGGGCCGATCGAGATCACCAAGACGAGGCACCAGTTAGGAGATCAACCAGCTGCTGAGATTCCAAAGCCCCCAGAAGAATGGAACGCTGAAGACAGGAGGCGGAATCAGCTGGACTCCGTTGCTCTCGATATGATCCTATCATCTCTCCAAGAACCGCTGATGGAGGAAGCCCTCCAGTTCGACACCGCCAAGGCAGTGTGGGACTACATTGATAGTCTCTGTACTGAGACAGATCAGATGAAGCGCAACAAGTTGCAAGTTGCGGTGGACAAATACGAGTCATTCCAGATGCTGACTGGTGAAACCATCAAGGAGATGGAGGCTAGATTCTATGCCATAGTCAGCGAGCTGAAGTCTTTGGACAAGGAGTACTCGAATGCAGAGCTGAATGCAAAGATCCTGTCAAAGATGCCCAAGGAGGACTGGTTTGTGAAGA
>JAPKLW010004757.1:0-24832 GCA_026898455.1 Plectranthus barbatus
ACGCTGCAACACTCCAATTCAATGTAAGCAAGTGTTGGTATATCTCCCATATCAAAGGGTATTTCACTCAATTTGAGTTGCTTCTTCATGTGGAGAGCCACGAGCACTGGGAAATGGGAGCTGTTTGCATTCCAGTAAACTAAATCGTCACAACTCGAAATTGCCAAGGATTTGAGGCTGGGGAACTCCTCCCCGACTGGGCTCCAATCGTTTCCGTTGACATTATGCAAGTGTACAACTCCAAGATGGGGCAAGCATTTGGTTATCACTCCAACATCTCCCCAATGAAGATTAAAACCCCCTAGATCCAATTCTTGAAGCGAACTTGGGAATGTGAAGCTCTGGACATAATCAAGCCCATATAACTTGAGGGATTAAAGTTTACTGAAACGACTAAGATTGTGATGATAGTAACCCGAGCATGCTTCAAAACCATACGATACATGCAGGTTCTTGACGTTGGGCATTCTTTGGCAAACCTCTTCTGTCAATCTCAAATTCCTTACTCCTAAAAGTGTTTGTAAGTTGCCCAAAACATTAATGCGTCCTTCTTGGTTACTGGGAATTGAAGAGGATCGGAAAGGTGAAGTTGAAAGAACTCGAGATGTCTAAGTTGGACCATCTCCCATATCTCTTGTGGTGCAGTGATTCCCCTGTAATAATTCGTCATTATTAATGCTTGCAAATTCCAAAATCGGGATATCAACCAAGGAAGTGTGTATATCACACTATTCGAATCAAAGGAATGCCATGCGAGATAGCGTAGGTTAACTGGCTGTAAATCAGCAGCGAAGGAGCATCCGCCTTCCGATACTCTCAATAACTTTGTTAACTCCGACGGCAATTCATCAACATAAAATGTAATAGAACGGAGCTCATGCGGTGCTGATTCGACCTCACACTCTCTGCCTACGCCTTCTGTTTTATGAAGCACACGTACGAGTTTCTCTTTCTTCCCCACCTTCATGCACAACTCCCTTACTATGTCATGAATACCACAAGTTTCAGGTTTTCCATTCCACCTCCTTCGATGGACTATAACAAGATTCCTATCAATAAGATCGTTCAAATAATCTTCTGCTACCTCTTCCAAACTTAGGCCTTCCTTTGCTCTTAGAAATCCCTCTGCAACCCAAAGTCTGAGGAGTTTAGTGACACCAATCAGTTCGTCTTCTCTAAATTTTCCCATGTATAGAAAACATGGCTTTAGACAGACAGGGAGTTGGTCATAACTCACACTTATTATTTCCATGCACTTCTCACCCTCCTCTGAGCTCGAAATTGGGTTCATTAAATTAGCAACCTTTTTCCAGTACTCAATCGCCCTCGAAGATTTTCTAAGATGCCCTCCAATTACAACAATTGAGAGTGGAAGTCCTTGGCATTTTCGCACAATCTTTTTCCCGATTCCCTGTAATTCAAGAGGACACTCTTCTTCATCAAATGTCTCTCTACAAAATAGTTTCCAACTCTGACCCTCATCTAAAAACTCCATCATGAAAGGGGAAGACCCCAGATATGTCACCAAATCAGGAATTATTTACATATATATTACCAAAACAAAGGGTGTGGACCCAAAATATCAAAAAACCCTAAATGTGGACACAAATAGCAACTTCGGGATTAAGAAACACGAAAGTTGTTGGGTTTATTGAGGTGGAATGCAAAAAATAATATTTTAATAACTGTCAAATATTATATTAATAAAACAAGTTTCGTGTTTAGTAAACACACGTAGATTTCGGAAATAGCAAACCCGAAAGTTGTTGAGTTCTGTGACGTGGTAATATTTTTATTATAAATACAAGTTTCGTGTTTACTGAACACTAAACTTTGTAAAAATAATATTTTTATTATAAAACTCAGTTTCGTGTTTGCTGAACACAAAACTATGTTTCAGGAAATTTTGTTTTGTTTGTTTCGTGAATGGGAAACACAAAAGACTGGATTATACATTTAAAAAAAATAAAAAGAAATATAAAATAAAAAAATAATGGAAAAAAAAAAACTAAATCTCAATCAATTCCAACTAAAAGCTCAATAATAATCCACTAAATATCATAATTGAGGAGGGATCATGTAAAAAAAATTCTCATGTGAGAAAAAAGAATAAATCATGTCCATCGGATCTAAAAAAATCAATGGTTGATATTTAATCAAGCAACAACTAATACACATTCAAGCAACAAAATAATCAAGCAATAACTAAGGCATGATCAAGCAACATTGTAATCAAGCAACGACTTGAATACAATCAAGCAATGTCGTGAATGCAATCAAGCATCTTTCACACTTTCTCACGTTAAGAATTTTCTCACTGGATCCACTCCCTATCATATTTTTTAAGTTTCTAATACAATAAATCTTTCTAATCATCAAGGATCGGTAAATTTAGAATATTTTCCCCTCTTTTTCAATGAATCTGTGATCTTGCGACGCAAACCCCTACTCTTTGGACTTGATTGAGATGGACCATCACCTTGATCTCCTAAAAATCAATAATATTAAAGAGAAAATATTATAATAAATTTAATAAGATACTTAAACATTTTGCACGATAAATGTATCATTTAAATATATTTAAAAGAATTAAAACAATTAATACCTGTCATAGTAGGATCAATGTTATATGACCTCATAGTCTGGTCAGGGGTAATGAAGCCGGAGGGAGACTGAGCATCGTGCATATGAGACTGATGGGATGAAGGTGAATGATGTAGATGCTCATCATCGGACTGTGAAGGAGACTGCTCATCATCGGACAGTGAAGGAGGCTGCTTGTCATCGAACTGCGGAGGATTCTGCTCATCATCATCATGTGGAGGAGGCTGCTGATCATCAACCTCGGCATGGACACGTCGCAATTTTCTCCCCCCTCCACGTCTGGCCCCTCCACGACGCCCTTTATGTTGTGCCTTTCGTGGCGTACGTCTCATGCTTCAATCACCACTAATTATAGACTGTGTCGGCTGCAATGCTGGTGGTCTGAGTTTCGCAATCCTAATCACCTAAGAAGGCGATCAGCCAAACGTCTAAAGAATGGGCTGTGATCTAGATTGTCAATGTACTGATCAGCTCGCTCACAACACTCAAGAGAAATATCGATGAGAAGATCCATCTACAATTACATATATTAAATAATATAAGTTAAAATAAATTTCAGTTTTATTCTTTAAAATATAAGAACATAAAAAATAACTTACCATCAAACGTAGTTGCTCGGTGTGTCCCATATACCCCTCTGGAGCAATCTGATTACGATAGTGACTCGGATTGACTACAAACTTTACGGTCCTCTGCAAGAACCAATGAAAGTAGCCATCTTCTACTGTGGGTCTTCCATCCTCTATCACGTTATCTTCAAGATTTACACGGTCGTGCCTATCTTCCCAACGTCTGATAAATCGTCGGTGTTCCACACCCCAATCAGTGGATCCCCCAGCCCTGTTTGTTTATGCAGCTTGCACAAAAGCTCTTCACTCAAGAGCGACCTCGATAAAGGAATTTTATGTATGCGACCAAATTGGCGCATGACTCGCTCTGGATAGTGCTCTTACAAACTTCAAAAAAAAAAAAAAAAAGGAAGGTAGTCCTTGGAGTATTGATAGCCTCAACAAAAGTTTCTTCATAAGGCGTGAAAATGAACTGCATTTTATAAATATACAATTAATAAATAAAATTAAAAAGCTTATTAAATTGATGCAATTAAAATTTATTACCTCGTCTTCCTGTAGCAATGCCAACTGGGCACGATGAGCTTGAGGTTGTGACTTGTGACTTGTGTTCTATTCTTAGGAGATGACCACCTGCAGTATTTCATAATCGATATATAAATATAAATTTATTAAATAAAATGGTTGAATATATGATTGAAAAATTCAAAAAAAAATTACCTAGCTCCTAATGGAGAATTCGGATGTAGAGCATTTACAGAAGGCCAAATAAATGGTTGTACACAAGTAATCCTCTGCCATGCCCAAATCTGAAAATGAAAACACCAATAATTAATGTGAATTAAAATAAATTATTGCAAAATGAAGCTAATTGAAATGTATAACAATTAAACTAGTAAAAGAACTAAAACATCCAGCAACACTCTTATTTGATTCAATGAGAGAG
Organism: Plectranthus barbatus; assembly: GCA_026898455.1. Taxonomy (NCBI): domain Eukaryota; kingdom Viridiplantae; phylum Streptophyta; class Magnoliopsida; order Lamiales; family Lamiaceae; genus Plectranthus; species Plectranthus barbatus. The sequence goes on from JAPKLW010004757.1 coordinate 4,120, forward strand.
GATTTGCATAAGTTTCGGTACAAACCGCCAAAAAAGCTCTGCCCCAACTATATGTACGACTGTCGTCGTCTTCAATCAGAGCACAACAACATGACAATAAATGATGTTCTGTGCCGTGTCAGGGAACAAGAATCCACCCAAAAGATAGACCACAAGGCAACGAGCTCTCTTCCAGTACCAAGACTCATTAGCATCAGGTGTTGGTTGTGTTCGGATGCGATCATCTATTGAGCTTAAATATAATCGATTATTATCTAGTTTTGGGACCACACCCAAATGGTGAGAAATATAATCATGCCAACCCTCCTGCGGCGGACCATCCCTACCGGTAACCGCATCACCTTCTGTGATAAGGCCAAATAGCATCTCCACGTCCTGAAGGGTGATAGTCACCTCACCAAAATTAAAATGAAAGGTGTGGGTTTTTGGTCGCCACCTTTCAATCAATGCATGGATCAAGGGTCAATCCAACTGAATATTGCCTAATCGCATAATTTTGTTGAACCCCATTTCTTCAAGAATAAACCACGTAGGTTCGTCACCCTCAACCAATGGTACAAGCTCACACCAGAGCTTGGTGTCAGCCCTTCTGCATGCGATGGGTGTCATGGCCCATTCATCACCATAAAAAAACCCAGACGATCTATGTTTCGCTTGTAAATGCAAAAGACTACCCCGAAGAGGCCCTTGGTTGACCATATTGCATTCATTTCCAATCCCCTGTAAGGAAGATTCACTCATATTCTCTACAAACACGAGCAATTTTCTCAAATTAGACCAATCACTAGTGAAGCTTACAGCGGCTAAATGAAAGGTTCAATACCAAGTCTACACCTAAGCAGATTTCTTCAATAACTACAATATGTATACTTATTATGTATAATAAGGTCATAATTCTTTCATTTCTAGAGATAAGTACTACTATAATAATAATATAGTTATATAGTAATGATATGATTCTTTCAAATTAAGGTATAACTACAATATTTATACTTAATAATTTAATTTTGAATTGCAGGCCCATTAGTATTATTTCTAAAAGAAAACTGAATTTGAAGCCCATTGAATTGCAGACCAGTGTTGGGAATATTGAAATTGCAGACCCAATGTTAAAAGTTTGAATTGCATGCCCATTTTAAATTTATTTTCGTACTATAATTATAAATTTAAATTGATAGCATATTTAAATAAATAAAATAATAATAAATAAAATTTTTCATGCATTTGTATGATTGCAAAAAGACAAAAATCAATTTGAGTGGAGATTTTTTGCTTTCATGTGATTATTCAAACTTTGCTTTTAAGTTTTGCAGTCCGATTTTTTGCAGACTAACAAGACTTTTGTTGCTTTCACTTAAATTTTACAGAGTGAATTTTTGCAGCCTTCACGTGAATTAATTTGCAGTATTCGTAGAAATAATTTATATTCATCACCAAAATTTAGCTATATCTTTTCCATCACCTAAATTCACTCTCTCATTTTTTTCATCTCCCAATTCTCTATTTTCCTTCACCTATATTCTCTCTCTCTTTTCATCACCCGATTCTCTCCTTTTCATCATCTAAATTTTCTCTTTTTTTTCATCACCCATTCTCTCCTTTTCATTATCCTTACTATTTCAATATGAATCAGTTTGTGCTCAAATTCTATTGGAATAGTGATGATCTAAATAAGCCAAATTACTTGTGGGTTGTGGACGAGCCATTAAACTACTTGCAACTACTTCGTAAGGTGTACAAAATAACCGGATGGAATATGAGTGAGTGGAAATTAGAGTTGAATTTGGTGATGATGGGCCAAACGGGATATGATTTCTTCAACCTCCAAGATGATAGAAACATGGGGCTCCTCCGCCAAGTTAAAGACACTTGGCCAGCAATACAAGTTATGCGACGTTTGGCAGCAGGAAGCACCATTGTAGCTCACAATCAAAGTGTTTGTGAAGGAGACAATGAAGCAGATGATGACTCCGATGATTCCGAAATATATGTCTCAAACACAGATACAAATGATGAAGAATATAATCCACCTACTACGGAGTGGCACATATATCTTCGACGATACCGCTCACTCTCACCCCAATAATTCAGACCAGTTTGATGATATGCCGATTTTTTGGAATAATTCCATTAACAACATACGTGCAGGATTATATTTTAACTCAAACGAGGAACTTAAATCTGCCATCACACAATGGTCAGCTGCTCGAGGTATGAAGTACAATACAAAAAGAAGCACCAATAAAGTTTGGGAGATTTTCTGCACGACAAATACCGCAAGTTATCCTATTCATCAAAAACCAGATCCTCCGTGCCAATGGAGAGCTCAAGCTGTTTATGAAGTGGCTGCAGGGGGCTGGAGGCTCAACACATGGGTAAGCGGTCACAACTGTGCTGGAAATAACTTGGGGACCAACATCACATCTGTCATGATAGCAACTCTGATCAAGCCCCACGTCGCTGTCAACTTGGAATAAAAAGTGGCCAACGTCCAGCAGCATGTGCGTCAGTCCTACAACACCATTATCAGTTACAAGAAGGCTTGGCATGGAAGAAGGAATGCACTGGAGTCCCTGTATGAGAATTGGGAGTGCAACATCTGTGACCTACCCGCTTATATGGGGCGACTTCTCCAACACAATCCTAACTCGGTTATGGTGTGGAAATTTGAAAAAGATGAGAAGAACATTCCACGCCGGACATTTTGGTATGTGTTCTGGTCATTTGGCCCTTGCAAGAATGCTTATCAGTACATGTTTCCTGTAGTGACTGTGGATGGTGCGCACCTACGTGGATCTTACAAGGGGAAGTTATTGGCAGCAGTCACGAACACCACAACAACCACATATTGCCTCTTGCTTACGCACTCGTAGACGAGGAGTCCACTCACAGTTGGACCTGGTTTTTGAAGCATCTCCGACTCAATGTTCTACTACAACGGCGCACATGCATTATTTCAGATAGGCATGCAGGTATCCAAAATACTGTACATGCGCATTTTGAGAAGTTTCCTCGGTCTGGATGGCACCGATACTGTCTTCGTCACCTCCGCGGTAATCTAATGGACAAGTTCAAGACGAAGGGAATTAAGAAAGCATGTGCCATGATTGCTAATGCCTTGACGGAAGATGAGTACAACAGAGCTTGGATTAACATGCAGACCTTGAATCCAAATGCATGTGAATGGCTTTGAAAATTGCAAGAGTCAAAATAGACTCTTTGCAAAGATGGAGGCCATCGTTGGGGCATTACGATGACCAATACTTCTGAAAGCCACAACAACACTCTAAAAAAATGTCGATTCTTGCCAATCAGGGCCACTGTAGCATCCACTCTTCAAATGTTCCTGCGGTGAATGACAAGCAAAGCGGTTTCCTTGCTCTCACGCAGTAGCTGTTTGTCTACAAAGGCAAGAGAATCCCGCAGGATTGGTCCATCAATGCTTTACATGTCAATCATGGTCTCAATAATTCGTAGGAAGCTTTTATCCGATTGAGAACAACGTAAGTATGGTGGATATCGGATGGAAACTTGTGCCGAATTACCAACGTATATTTCAGCACGAAGGAAGAGGTCGACGTCGAATGGAGCGCTTTCGAATGTCCATGGATTATCAACAACGATCGGGCAGAGGTGAAAAACAATGCACCCGATGCCACTCTCGTGATCATATAACCTATGACTGTCCAATATCTCATCCACGATCGGATAGAGTTCCACTCGATCGTATATATAATGTTGATGGAGAGAATGATAAGAACAATGACGAAGCTAATATCGATGGTAATAATGATAGTCAGTAGATAGTTATTTCTATGTGTGTTAAGAAGATTTGATGTGTGATGAATCTAGTTATTTCTATGTGTGATAAGTAGATTTGATGTGTAATGAATCTAGTTATTTCTATGTGTGATAAGAAGATTTAATGTTTAATGAATTATTAATATGTTTATTTTAAATTATTTCTCTTTAATATAAATAAAATTAAACTAATATAGATTAAATATTATTTCATAGCATAGTTTAATTACTTCAATTCAATTTTATATTCATTTTCATTACATAACGAAATATATTTTTAAAATTTATAGTTTATTTTCTTCAAAATTTAAAAGATTATATACTATAATAAAATATAATAATTATTATTTTTATCTATTAATATATTGAATATTATTTAATAGCTTGATTTAAAATTAATTTGTTTAGAATATTAATTTAATATTTCAAAAATAATCCAATATTCTATCCAAGATTTTTAGTAATATTATTATCAGCTTTTGTATTTGATAAGTACAAAAGTATCAATTAATTAAATATTTCAAATATTACGAAATAATTTATTACTTTTGTGTTTACTAAACACGAAATTGATTTTTTTATTATAATATTTGACGATTATAAAAATACTATTTTTGAATTTCACATCACCACACAATATACTTCGTGTTTCATATTCCCGAAATCAACCTTTGTGTTTGTCAAACACGAAACATGTTTTATTAATATAATATTGGACGGTAATTAAAATATTATTTTTTATACTCCACTTCACCAAACTCAATCAACTTCGTGTTTGTCATTTCCGGAGTGACTATTTGTGTCCACATTTAGGGTTTAGGGATATTTTGTGTCCACACTTTTTATTTTAGTGTTATGTATGGAAATCACCCACCAAATCAGAGAGTCTGGTAGTTATAATAACCCGACTTCCATTGCCATTATCGGGCAAAAACATTTGTATTTTATCCCAAGCTTCCATACTCCACATATCATCTAATACGATTAAATACCTTCTACCCCACAAATCTTTATGCAACTGTTCTCCTAATCCATTAACGTTTCCCCCACCTGCGGTTATTCTTTGTCCAAAAAGAAGTTGTGCAAGAATAGTATTTGCGCTATATTCTTGAGATATTGTAGCCCAATGACAAACATCAAAGTGATAGTCAACAAGTGAATGTTGATAAGCATATTTAGCAAGTGTGGTCTTACCCATTCCACCCATCCCCACGATTGGTATCACAAGTTGCTGACTCGAAGGTTCTCCTACGAGCATTCCCAGAAGTCGATTAGCGACTGCATCAAATCCCACCAACCTATTATTCTTCCCAGAGGCCTCATGAGATTCTAATGTAGTAGTTGTTGAATGCGTTGGCTGCTCTCCTTTGATTCCACTTTTCGCTTTAAACCGGATTACCTTTCTCTCCACAAAATTCATGTTGTCGATCGCCTTTTGCAGATCGAGAAAGAAATAAGATCTTGGCTTTCCGCAAAGAGTGGATCCAGCATGAATTTGATCGACTATATGGGATTCAACCACATCGTGAGCCGCATGAGCCGCAGATGCAATCAGACTCTCCAATACTTGTGCAGCTTCTCCGCTGCATCCATGGGAATCGTAGCTTTCCAGAAAGCTGATCAAGAAATGGACAGTTTGAGTGAGGGATGCGATCTGTTTGTTTTCAAAAGAAAAAGAATGGCGGGGATGATTAGGAATGAGTTCCAAATCGTTGATAAGAGAAACGAGAGCTGCGTAAGCTGCCATTGATCTCTCTCTATAATCGATGAAAATTGAAACTGTTGAGAATGTTAGCTGACAGCTAAATTCCCAACTCTCAAGAAACAAATAAGAAGTCGTGGCCATTTAACTATTTGTAATGGCGCATTATTTAATAAATACTTTATCAAGTACATTTCACAGTTGACAAACGATATAAAAATATTATTGTAGTTTGTAATCAAAGGTTTGAATTAATATATCTAGAACAGCCTTAGTTACCACAATTACTCATATCATCTCCACTCAATAAGCTAACCTAAATGCAAACAAATTTACATCAAAATCATCATACAATCATCCCGCAAATGTTAACGCAATCTGCATTTTTTGATCTCTCTCCTCCTCAGACGCTAATCTCCTTAGCATTTGGAGGAGGCCCATTTTCTTTTTTATTTAAAAAACATATTTTCACTTTTTTTAAAAAATATTTGAACTTTAAGTTATTTAAATTGCAATAGTCCTTTTAGTTCTTTAGTAACTAATTATACTATGCTTTTTATTGCAGAATCTTGTTTATATTTAAGTTATAAGTTAATTTTATTTGTAAATTACAGTTTTAAAAATTAAGCTTTCAAGAAATCAATTATTTTTATTTGAATTACTTTAATTTTAGTTTAAGTTTTTTTTTTTATGTATTTTTCTAGAGAATAATTATCTAGAGTGATAGAATTTGTGTCCGAGTTTACGTCAAACACTACAATGTTAGACTACACTGTTGATGTTAGAGAAAAATGCAGCGGATAATTTTCTAGGTAATATTGCTATTCCCCAGTGAGCCTTTCGGCCTTATAACAATTTCACTATATAAAAGAGAATTTTACACATTGAAACAAAGAAAAAATAGTTTGAATTATTCTAGGTTCACTCCTTTGAATAATTCTCACTCTACATAGACACTTAGAAGTACCTATGAACAAACCGTTCTATCAAACTAAACACAAGGTGAACTCGCAACTCCACCATTGTAAGACTCACCGGAGATGGATTATGTCGAGAGGAAACTGATTGTGAGAGATTGATAAAGACGAATAAGGCACGATTAGAATCTTGAAGTTGGGATGCTCGATGATTCGATTTAATTGCTCAACCTTCCTTCAAGCTCATCGTGCCCTTTTTATTCTCGCTTGGAATGCACAGGTTTGTACCCACTTCTCCACTCCTTGGACGTGCTGCACGAAGCTTTCCCACTTTTCACTTGACCTTGGCAAACCGTCGATCACTCACAAACTCACGTGATGAGTGGTTATAAGTAGTGGAGGCATTCCCTATTATTTAGGAACAAAGAAAATAATTATAACGGCCCCAACTGACCTTCCCAATTTGGGGTCGCGTCACATTGATGTTTTAGGTTTTGTCAAACATTTCTCATTTAAAATAAGCGGAAGACTTTAAATAATAATAAAGAGATTCAGAAATAAAAGTAAACTGTACTTCGAGTCATAATTTTAAATAAAGCAGAGATTCTCAAGTTTAACATTTCAGAAAAACGGGAAGGGTAATTCAGAGAGTGTAGCAGCGTGTGTGTAACGTGGTGGAGATATGCATATGAGGATGCACATCTCAGGATCTATGAGTTTACAAAATTCAGCTGCTCCGTTTACACCCTTGCTCGCCCATCCTTGCTGCTCAACCTGCGTATTTTAGAAATAATACGAGGGGATGAGTACTAATGTACCCAATGAGAAACATGCCCAAAAACATACATTATATAGGAGATATGCTATGCAACTCACACAGATAAACACGGGGTTTTGTTGAAAGGAACCGTGCTATCTAAAATATTTTATTTTGGCACGCGTGCTATTTACATGTTATTATATCTGTATCAGTGTTGTAACTGAAAGTTGGCCGACTTCCAAGTCACGATGATTAGTTAGGAATGCATTCCACTGTCATCAAAGTGCACTAGTCTCAGAAATCCATTTTGAGACCCGATCGTTTAAATATATAATTCTCCGGATCCAAACACCAGAGGACACTCCGCCTCATTCCAACAAAAACTTGGGGACAATTCACCCAAAACAATATCAAGGGGCTTCCAACCCTGTTCTCTAAATGAGTTCTAGCGCAATAATGGAAACCTGGTTCTAAACTCATTAGTTATACTCTCTGTCAATGGGAATTGATAGAGGATAGATACAATAGCACAAAACATGCATAGCAGTCTCAATTTAAAACAAAACATTTTAACACATTTTGAAAGAAAAACGCACGTTTGTTTTTTTATTGAAATAGTTTCCCACCTGATAATTGGCTTTTAGGTATAGATGTTTTCTGCTAGTATGAGCTTGACTGATTCTCGCTTTCAAACTCCTACAAATAAGTAGGGATACCCGAGTTAGTACGTACGATCTAGGACAAGATAATACTCGCAACTTATTATGCTTCTAATATAATAACGTAAACTCAGGAATCGAATAAGGTTTGAAACAAGAATTCGGAAAGAGGAATGAAAGTACAAAACTAGGTGCCAAACACCCTCTGTCTCGACCGAGACAAGGTTATCTCGGTCGAGATATCTATCTCGACCGAGACACATCCATCTTGGTAGAGATGCCATATCGACCGATATACTCTTCATGTCGGTCGATATGCTCGGTTCGACCAATATCTGACATTTCGGGGTAGTCTTTGTCTCGACCGAGTTCCTCTCTATCTCGGCCGAAATAAACATTTCGATCGAGACACTAAATCTCGACCGAAACATCCGCATCGACCAAGATGAGACCCATCTCGGTCGAAACGGGTCATCTTCTCCGGCCATTCGCGCGGCGGACCTACCACTCCCGATTCTGGCCACTCCGGCCGTCCGATCATACATGTAAATACATATTCCGACTCCCTAGACACTCTAGAACGTGATTTTACCCTCGAAACACCGATTAAAACACGAAATGAGGGATTGAAAGAGAGCTCACCGAAAAACTCTTCCTCACGGCGGCGGCGGCGATTCTGGCGGCTAAACTCACGTTTCTTGGTGTCCGAACGCTCCCTACACGATGGGGAACACGAATCTATTGTCAAAACACGGGTTTACGATCGGGAAATCCAGATTCAAGTTCAAACCCATAAATTTAACTTTGAATAATACCTCACCTTCTCTCTAGGATATCTCCGTCAATCCTCCGCCTCTCGGAGCCCACTTGTGCTTGAAACGAAGCTTGGAGGGAGTACTACACGGTGGTGGTGGTGGTTGACTCAGTGGTGGTCGGAGGTGGCCAAAAATTGTCCGGGAAGGTGGCGGTTTTGAAGGGTTTGAAAGGGGTTTGGGAGTGTTTGATTTCCTCTCTCTCTAGGTTATATCATAAAGTGGGAAAAGCTTATACTATAACTCTCCCCATATTTATATACACTCCTCTCCCTATTATATAATATATAATAACACACTAATCTAGGTATGATCACAATCTAATATAATTTCATAAGATGATTCATAAACCATGATTATTTCCACCTTACAATAAAATGAATATATTTCATAATTTTTCGATTAATTCTACTAAACCAAGCTTGATAATTCTTCCCAATCGATATTAAATAATTTTGATGCTCTCGATTTAATGAATTCTTCTTTATTAATTCTGAAAAATTAATACAAATTCTAAATAATACACGGGGTATTACATCCCCTCACCCTTATAAAATTTTCATCCCGAAAATTACAAAGCTTCGGAAAGCTCGGGATATCTCTCTTTCATGTTGTCTTCCAGCTCCCAGGTTGCTTCTTCACGCCCATTGTGGCTCCAAAGCACTTTCACGAGCAAAATTGACTTATTTCTTAATTCCTGAATCTTGCGATCCAAGATAGCTTCCGATCGCTCTTCATATTGTAAATCTGGGCTCAAAACCACTTCCTCCTGGCGTATCACATGTCTAGGATCATAAACATATTTCCTCAGCTGAGACACATGGAATACGTTATGAATATTGCCCATGCTCGGGGGTAGAGCTAATCTGTACGCCACTGGGCCAATACGCTCTAGAATCTCATATGGTCCCACATAGCGCGGTCTCAGTTTACCTTTAACTCCAAAAGCGTATTATTCCTCTGGAAGGTGAAACTTTGAGGAACACCTAGTCTCCCACTTCAAAACATAATTCAGCCCTCCTTGAGTCGGCATAGGACTTCTGCCTACTCTGCGCTTCCTTGATCCTTCCTCGGATCTGCCGGACAATTTCAATCATCTCACTTACCGCGTCCGGGCCAATGACTCTTCGTTCTCCTACCTCATCCCAATATAGAGGCGAACAACATTTTCTTCCGTACAAGGCTTTGTATGGAGCCATCCCGATTGTTGCCTGATAACTATTATTATTAGCAAACTCAATCAGAGGCAAAATCGGTTCCCAACTGCCTCCTCGGTCTAAGACCACTGTTCTTAGCATATCCTCGAGAGTTTGGATTGTCCTTTCAGATTGACCATTGATGCGGCTAAAAGTTCAATCAAATTAAACTCCTAGCTACACAAGAATAAAATTTGTCAAATCCAGGTCCTTCTTCCCTTCGCCCGCTAGAATACTGAGATACTATAGCAAAGTCTTATAGCTAGGCAAAATAGAATTGTTGAGTAGTTTCTATCAACTAGGCAATCAATTTCAATCTAAGCTAACATCATATAACAAACAATCAATTAAACCAACAATCAACATTCAATCGATTCTCTCCACAAATCGGTAAACCAAGACAAGAAAATACTCAAATTAGGTAGATAGGATGTTGAAATGAACGTAGATACAATCCAATTAGGTTAATCATTGATGTAAACACATTTTAATCCCTAGGAGATTGAGCAATTGACCCTACACTCGTTAACCCCTTGTCACGGTGAGCTAACGGTTGATGATGCTAAGACTTGCAAACAGTCACGTTATTAAGCCCTAGACCACTCCAAATAGATCGTCAATTATTGCCCTACGACCTAGCACCGCACATGGATTGGAACTAAAACCATATGAATCTACACAATTCACGACGATTCCGCCAGCATGTTGGCTGCAGCGTTCACGTCAACTACCTCCTAAGTTGGCTATTACCTACACCTAAGAGGTAAGGAACAAGTTCTAGTGCAATTCAAGCTCTCAAACGAAAGTAAACAAACAATTATCAAACCTAATCTTCATGCATCCTTATTCAAATCAACATCCAAATTGAATCAGAACATCATACCTTTCAATTGTAACAATAAAAAGTTGAAATCAAATACATCCATTACAATTGACAAGTAGAGAATGGAATCTTCCCCAATTGGATTTGTATGTCTTGATCTACCCCCTTGGATCTTCAATTCTCCTCCAAGGATTGATGAATTTAGCTCCTTGATACTCTAGGATTGAGATGAAATCGTGATGGAAATTGGAATCTAGGGGAACTTCTAACTAGATCTAATGTAAAATGACAAAAAGCTCTCCAAATAACTGAATTTCCCCCTTTTATAGACAAGCAAACAGGGCCTCGGATCGCCCGGTCGAAGTATGGCTCGCCCGATCGAAGCTGGAAACCGCCAAAATACTGGAAATCCCGGTCTGGCTCACCCGGTCGGAGTTAGCTCGACCGAGCCACTTCTCTGTTGGCCAGGCTCGGTCGAGCCTGCTTGGCTCGGCCGGTCGATGCCTCTGTCCAGCTTGGCTCGGCCGATCGAGCTCTCTGTCCAGCTTGGCTCGGCCGGTCCTGCTCCGCTCGGCCAGTCGATGCCTCCAAACTCCAAATTCGTGCAATTTTCCTCCAAAACTCCACCAAAAATGCTAGTTTATGCCCAAAACCTATCCTACAACATTAAAAACACAAAAACACGAAAACACGACAAAAGAGCAACAAAAACATATGATATGAGAGTAAAATGGCCGCAAACATGCACGTTCACACATCGAAAAATAGGTCATTTTACGCACATATCAACCATCTGATTGAGGATGAAACACCGTACTGAAATTCAGGCGAGTCCCCAATTCTTGTTGTAAACTCATCCAAAATCGTGATGTGAACTTCGCATCTCTGTCAGACGTAATAGATTGTGGCACTCCGTGCAGTTTGACTATCTCTCGGACATAAATCTAAGCCAACTTGTCTGATCCATAATTCACTTTGATCGGCTAGAAGTGAGCACTTTTCGTCAGACGATCCACTACGACCCATATCACCGTGTTCCCTTTTTGTGACTTCGGCAATCCCGTCACAAAGTCCATGGTGATATGTTCCCATTTCCACTCAAGGATGTCCAACAGTTGCAACTTTCCATACGGCCGTTGATGTAATGCCTTAACTTGTTGACAAACTAAGCATTTTCCACGTATAAGGCCACATCCTTCTTCATTCCATCCCACCAGTACTTGGTTTTCAAATCTTGATACATTTTAGTACTTCCTGGGTGAGCGGTATATGGCGTGTCATGAGCCTTGCTCATAATCTCACTTCTCAACTCCTCGCTGCTTGGCACTAAAATCCTGTCTCGGAACAACAATGCACTGTCAGGTGCTTCCCGATACTCTCCCACTAGCTTGACCTTCATCTTCAGACACAACTTCTCAATTTCTTTGTCTTCATTCTGTGCCTCAATGGTTCTCTCTCTTAAATTAGGCACTACTGTCAAAGTTGCTAAATCGCATCTCTTTCTTTCTGAAGGCGATATCACTTCTAAACTGAGCTTCTCGAACTCCCTGATCAGTTTGCTTTCTCTTGTAAGCATGCAGCCTAGCTGAGCTTCTCCTTTCCTGCTCAAGGCATCTGCCACTGAGTTGGCTTTGCCTGGGTGATAATTGATTGTCAAGTCGTAATCATTCACGAGTTCTAACCATCTCCTCTGTCTCATATTCAGATTCTTTTGTTCGAAGAAGTACTTCAAACTCTTGTGATCCGTGAATATGGCACACTTCACTCCATAGAGATAGTGTCTCCAGATTTTCAACGCATGGATCAGAGCTGCTAGCTCCAAGTCATGAGTCGGGCAATTTACCTCATGCGGCCTTAACTGCCTTGACGCGTAAGCTATCACCTTACTGTCCTACATTAATACACAACCTAGCCCATTCTTAGATGCATCCATGTAAACCTCAAAGTTCTTATCTGATTCAGGCACTGCTAAGACTGGCGTCGTTGTCAGTAGTTGCTTCAGCTTCTGAAAGCTCTCCTCACATTCCTCAGACCATACAAACTTTACACCCTTCTGCAGTAACTGGGTCATTGGCTTCGCAATCTTGGAGAATCCCTCAATGAATCTTCGGTAATAACCAGCTAAACCCAGAAAGCTGCGAATTTCATTTGGCGTAGTTGGTGATTTCCAGTCCATCACTGTGGATCTTGGCTGGATCTACCTTGATTCCGTCTACCAAAACGATGTGACCCAAGAATGTCACTTCTCTCAGCCAAAACTCACACTTGCCCAACCTTTCTATTGTTTTCACCCTTCTAATAATGTCTTATCTTTTTCAAACAAATCCCAACCCACTCTCATAGACAAGAGTTGATTCCCCTATCCTTTTCCAACTCATAGACAACGAAAGAAAATTCATAGGCTCAAAAGGGCTGACTAGGGATAAATGTTCAATTAGGACAGTGTATGGGATAAATAGGCTAACAAAGATGGCCTAAAATCATTTCCTAAACCTGTGCACACTTAGCAGTCTTGAAAAAGAAACAAAGCAAGTTCTAGAGATACTCAATAATGCAGACACACTCACAAAAGAAATTAAGGCTCAATTCTCACACTTGGGACAATTTTACTTCCATAATAAACATCAGATCATCATCAAACATCATGCCTTTGTAAGTTTCAAAACAAGTAGTCATGCGGTATTCTACATTCATAGGCATACTCAACCACTATCACAATCAATGCATACTAAAGTCAATCAATTTCAAATCTCGCATTCTTGCTAGGGTTATCTCATAGCTACGCAAATCTTCTCACAAAATCACAATTTTATTCAAAAAAAATGCAATAAATTTTTATTTTTATTTTATTTATTTATTTATTTTTTTAGATTGGGCAGAAATTTAAAGAAAATGAAAGCATTAAATAAAAGGGAAGAAATAGTTTCAACTCCAAGTCCTCCTCCCCCCAAACTTATTCGATTGACAGAGAGAATAAGTTTGAAAGTCAGACTAGGAGTGAAACAGTACCTCGATGTTTGTTGGTCCCGGTTTATCAGGGTATAACTTGGCAGCGGAAAATGTGTTAGTTCGTTTCTTGCACTCTGCTGGTTACTCAGCTGACTGGGACCTTGTCAGCTGGTAAGTCAACTGGCACTATGAGTACTCAGCTGACTGGCGACTGGCTGATCAGCTGGTAGCTCAAGACTTAGAATATTTTAAGCCTAGTTTGCACAGTTATCAGTTTTCAGATATACACCAGCACTTGAGTGCTGGGTTTCAAATACAAATTTAAATACTGAAAGCAGATAAAGGCAAAGGATTTTTATAGTGGTTCGATCAACTGATCTACGTCCACTCTCCAGTCGACTCACTGGAAATTCACTAAAAAGCAATCAGGTACAAAGAGTCCTACGATCTATCTCCAGCTGGTAGATGCCCCGTCTACCAGTCCACTGGATCAACCGCTCCCGGTCCTTGTCCTTCTTCAGCTCTCGTCAGATGGATGGAGTGCGAGCACGTCACTTTGATCTCCTCCTCTGACTGGTTGGGTGTTGAGTTCTCCCAAGAACGTAAATTCTGTACGGCAAACTGCCCGTAATAACTCAAGAGCTGGCTGGCTCTAGAGCTGCTATGTTCTTCCTCAGAAAGAGAAAGAACACCAAGCGAGGTCTGTAACTTACAAGCTGGAAGCTTGAAGTCTCGTGTTTGAATAAATCAACACACGGATAGCCTTTAGAGAGGCCTCGAAAGTTGTATGCTTTTACTTGCTTGAGCGTAATAAATTTCAGTCTTTCGGTAGGTGAAGAGATGGCCAAGAACATTGAATGTTGATGGATCCCAGGTATTTATAGCCGAGGGATCCCATTCAAATATTCTAGCCGTTTGGACACATCCGGAATGGGTCTCTGTCCTCGGATGTACTTCAGACGGCGGCAGGTAGGAATTTCAGGAAAACGCCATACCTGTGTCTGCTTTTTCTGACACAGACCTCTATGTGTCAGAACGACATTATTTCGTCAGTACGAGGAATTGCAACTGGTGTCTTGAACTGATAGACTTTAAGGATATCCTTCCTTAAAGTCTTACTTTGTCAGTATATTCCTCAGACGAATCTTCTTTTTGTCTCTAAGACTCTGGGAGAACGAATCTTCAATTCTGCTGGTAACCTCCGACTGGTAGAACATACTGGTGATCTTGTGCTGGCAGTCTCTGCTGGTGACTTTCCTTAGCACAATCAAGGTCTACCAATTTGTCTGGATGTTAACTCTTGGAATCTCCCATGACTGGTGGATTCACCGCTGGTGAATAGTGTCAGCCAGAACACGTATTCTGCTGGTAGGATTTGTCAGCCTCCTGCTGGTGAAATCCTTCCAACTGGTGAACAGTAGCCAGTCATTAGCTCTTGACTCCACGCTGATGAACAGTGTCAGCATGGGTCTGTCAGTCGTCTGCTGGTGAAATCCTTCACCAGGTAAGAGATTCTCATGCTGATGAACAGTGTCAGCATGAGTCTTGATCAGCTACGACTTTACAACTCAAAAGACCTAAACAGGACTTTACATTTGAGACTAGAGCTATTCTAGAGACAAACTGACGCTGGTTGGACTTAGGATTTGATCCACCAAAACACTTAAACACCAAATCAAAAGATCTAAGCTATCAACTGGGGAAGGGAAACTTTGATAATTTTCCCAACAATTTCCCCCTTTTTGGTGCGATCAAAGCCTAACCAGCGAGCACTCAGCTGATGAGGAAAGTTACAGAATATTTCTGGGTTTTACAAGTAAACCTATCAGATCTAAACCCATGAAACCACTTCCTCACATCAGCTCTAACCTAAGGATCTTCCCCCTCAAACTGGGAGAGATATTGCTCGATTAAATTATGAAGTAAGAATCTGAGCCAGGTTAGAATTAAAAAATACCAAATGGAGTGCTGGTGCTGATTACACAAAATGTGTAAGTTCAGCTGGTAAGTAAAAATCAGTAGACATTGGTTGGACAATGAGAAGTTGTCATCAACCCGTCAGTAATCAATCCATTAATGATGTGAAATTACAAATACAGGAAGGACAACTGACTAGTCTAGACTGATACAAAATTACTTACACAAAAAAAAAAAATTGAAGAGCACAGGACCTATGGCTGAGAAGAAGATCCAGGAGATTGATTTCGATTAGCTAGGTTCCTCAAGATCTCAGTAAGAGCCGCCATGTCTTGTCTGCTCTTCTCCCTTTCCTCAGCAGCTATCCTCCTCTCCTCTTCAGCAAGACGGAACCTCTCAGCCTCGGCACGTGCTCGCGCATCTTCCCCCTCTTGGATCCGCACCAAAAAGGAGTTCACCCCAGAGGTGAAGGTCTCCATTTGTTGCGCCATCTCTGCTCGGTAGGAGGAAAAGCGCTGGTCCATCCTGGCATCAATGAGATCAAGCAGTTGCGCAGGCGGATGGACCTCAGAGAGAGGCTGTGCTGAAACTGCAAGGGAAGAGGAAGGCACATCAGTTGCGGAAGGAGCCGCTGCTGGTTCAGATGCAGCTGATATCTCCATCGGGGCTGGCTCCTCCGCTGGCACTGCAGCAGCTGCTGGTGCCTCTACTTGCACTTCCTCAGCTGATTCCACCACTGGCACTGTGGCTGGAGCTGGCTGGACTTGTTCAGTGAATTCCACCACTTGCCAGTCCATAGAATCAGGGACGAGATCGCCCGAGACAATAGGAACATGAGGGACGGCAAGGGTCAGCCACAAGCCACGAGAAGGATCCTCCTCCACAATATGGTCTACCAGCAAGGCGCAGGCAGCCATGTCGAACAGGATAGCATGATAGGGAGGGATCCTTGGGAGGGTAACCAGCACTCTGAGGCGTCGGAGCGCGTACGTCAGCTGGTATCCCCGACTGCTGACTCGGAACTGGAGGAAAGGTAACTTGACCTTTTGCCGTGGCGGGAGGCCGGAGCTTCCAGTCAGCTGCCTATACTCTGCAATCTTCAGCAAGCGGCGCTGGATCCTCCTTGTAGACAGTTGCTGGTGGCATTCAGGATCGGTGCCCATGAAAGCTTTGGCCCACTCCTCCTCCGCTCTCCAGTAGCCAAGGCCCAGCCTGGCATAGAGAACCGCCCGCTTCTCCACAGTCAGCAGACGCTGGCATCTGTCAAAAATTCTCCATCTCCAGAACTCCAGACATAGTTCCGGATCCACCCTCCAGAGCCTTCGGTAGCTGGATATTATCTCGTCATTGACGGCATTTTCCACCTCCACCGTGATGTTCTCAGCATACTCATAGAGAGTGGAGTTGTAATATTCCACTGGCTGCAGAGGCAGGCACCAGTCAGTGATTCTGGAGGCATATACCGACTGGTGGGGGAGTCCGCTGAAGGGTATGATGTTGAATGCAGATGGCTCTGGCACTCTTGAATTATGAAATGCCATCTCCCCGCGCTGCTCCCACCGGTGCACTCCTGTCACTCGTGCCTGGAAAGTATCCTCATCAACCAGTTGATGCTCTTGGATGCAGAGCATATAAGGGCGCCTTTCAGTTCGAGCACGCCTAACTGGTGATGTTGAGGATGCTGCTGGTCGCCCAGAAGTTGATGTCGAGGCATCTGTGGATCGGGGGCGACTGGCAGAAACTTGAGCCTTATCTTCAAAGTCTGGGAACAGATCCCTTGGCTCCATCCTCTGCACCATTGAGTGATGAACCACCTCCGTAGCTGGCTCCTGCTCTGGCTTCTCAGCCCTTGAGTGATGAACCACCTCCACTGGCACCCCCTTGCACGGCCAGTGGGACGTCGTCACCTCCACCACCCCCTTGCACGGGTGGAGGGACATCAGCGGTTTCCTCCTCCGGCTGGTACTCATCCACAAGGGATAGTACATCCTTGTCAGCGCCCATCACCAGCAGGCGTTCAAAAGTTTCTTCAGATAAGATTTCGCCTGGTGCTGGTGCTGGTGGCCTTGCACTTGTGGATTCGAACGCTTTTCCTTTGCCCCTGGTCGCCAGCCTCAGTTGCTCCTTTAATTCCTGCT
This sequence comes from Plectranthus barbatus, assembly GCA_026898455.1. NCBI lineage: Eukaryota > Viridiplantae > Streptophyta > Magnoliopsida > Lamiales > Lamiaceae > Plectranthus > Plectranthus barbatus. The sequence continues at coordinate 21,794 of JAPKLW010004757.1, forward strand.
GGCGCCTGGCCTCAGTCTCAGCCTTGATCTGAGCAAAGCGCTCATCCCTCGCCGCCAGCTCCGCCTCTCTCTTCTGCTTCGCCAGCAGAGCCCGGAGCCTTGACTTGGCCTGCTTCTTCCTCACCAAGGAAGCACTCCTTGCCTTCTTGGCGTGCTTTTCAGCCTTCTGCGCCTTGGTCATGACTCGCTTGCGCTTGCGAGTCATCTTCTCCAGCGTCTCCTCCTCAGTCAGGCCCAGAACGGACTTCTTGACTGGGATGGAGATCTTCCCAGACTCGGGGTGATATGCCACAGCTGATGGTGGCTGCTGGTGCTGGGAAGTCTTAGGCTTCTTGTGGGTAGGCTTCTTGGTGACTGGTACAAGTTGTACGTCTCGTGGGTGAATACCAGTCGCCTCAGCCACCGCGCCTTCCATGGTCTCGAAGAGAGACTCCGTCTCCATCTTCCTCTTCAGCACTGCCCTTGCCTCAGCTGTCAGCGGGAGAGCCACAGCTGGCACTTGCTCTCCCAGGTCTTCTGAGTCCTCCTCAGAAACAACCTCAGCTGGGTCGACTGCGGTCTTTCCCTTCAGCCTCCGCGGCTTATGGTAGTCAGGGCGGGGCAGCTTTGCCTGCTCCTTGGTGGGCGGAATGAAATCCGAACTCACCAGTTGCTCCCCCTGGTCCACTCCATCTCCAATCTCCATCTCCAAAATATGGCTGATCCGCAGCCCAAAGGATACGGAGTGAGTGAACGTCCCATCAATTGGAATGTTGATGTTGCGATCAACATTCTCCAGCAGTCTCCCGAAAAAGAACTCGGCCCAGTTCCCTTCCACGCCATCCACCAGCGCGCACATCACGGAGAATTGGCGCATGCTCAACTCAGCATATGAGCCAACTTCGCACTGCAGCATCCTGACGACGATGTCGCACACCATCTGCCACCAGTCGTCCATCTCCGACTTCCGCATTCCAGTGCGAAAACTTGTCACCCCCTCCCTCTTCCACTGAGTCCACCGCTTCCTGAACTCCTCTACATCGTTGTGGAAGTAGGTGGCTATCTCCATTCCCTCGTTCCTCAGTCCGAACAGGTTGGCGAGGTATTCGGCGCTGACAGTGATCAGATGGCCGAAGACGGAAGTGGTGAAAGACTTCCTCCCGTCAGCAATCACGGCCCGTGCATAGAACTCCGCCACCATATGCGGATGGAAGGTCTCGGGCCTTGCCGTCAGATATTGTCGAAGGCCTTCCCGGTCGATCATCTCGATCAACTCCGCTCCATAATTCTTGCGCGCCAGCTTCTCGTTCAGAATTTTTTCTTTCTGAACTTGCGCCGCCCTGATTTGCGCGTTTGAGAGTTGAGCCCTGGTCGCTGGTTTGTTCAACTGAACCAGGCGGGCGAATGGAAGAGTGTAGTCTACATCGTCCATCTGTGTGATGCCAGTGTAAGTCGGCATGTGGGCTTCTGCGACTGGTAAGTCTGGTGGACCAGAAGAAGAAGATGTAGATGGAGATGGAGGGTTATCATCTGGTTGTCGGGAAGATGAAGCCATAATTTCAGAAGAAATCTTAAGGAAAGCTTGAGAGAGTAGGGTTTCTGAAATTGAATGATCGTAAAAGGTTTTTCCGTCGAAAAGGCATCGGGTATTTATACCCAAGTCCATGCAGGATCAGACGATCAAGATTGACGCTCAGCAAGCGGGGATCGACGGTCATCAGCAGGCCCGGTTTCCTGTGCGACGTGCGCGGTCGTGCTGACGTGGGCTACGTCGTGTAGCTGACGTGGCGCTCAGCGATTGGTGGCAACCAAACGTCGGACTGCGCAGACGCTGTGCGCATTAAATGTGGCATTAAATGCCGCATTAAATTCTGAGAGCTGTACACGCTACTTGGATTTGAACAGTCCCGCCTTTTCTGAGACAGCTGGCAAGACTGGTCATCAGTAGCACATACCAGTTGCATACTTCCCCCTAACTGGTTGGCCTCTTCATCAGTTAGCAACTGATACCACTTGCTGATAGTACTTGCTGCTGGCAAACTTCCATCAGTTATCAGCTGGCAACAGGAAAGATAGAAAATTGAGCGCTTGGACTCAATTTTATTCCGCATAATCTTCTCTTCTCTAGGAATTGGGAGCTGGGACCCAATTTCGCTTCAACTGATGGCCTATGCTGGCAAGATTCCGCAGTAGACACCAGTTGTTAGATAGAGATACCACTTAAATGAAAACAACTAAGAGCTTGGACTTAGTCGTAATCAGCGTCCTCCAGAAGATCAAGAACAGAATGAGAGCTGGGACTCATTCTTCCTCATCATTTGGGCTCACATCAATCTCCATAAGACCGAGTTTGATGCACAACTCCTTAAATCTTGCTTCTGGCAGTGGCTTGGTGAAGATGTCAGCCAGTTGATCTTCAGTTCTGATATAGTCCACGCTGACATCCTTATTCTCGACATGATCACGAATGAAGTGATGTCGAATATCTATGTGCTTGGTTCTGGAGTGATGAACCGGATTCTTCGTGATGCACATAGCACTGTTGTTGTCGCAATAGATTGGAACACATCCAGTGTCCACTTCATAATCCTCCAGTTGTTGCTTGATCCAAATTATTTGAGCACAGCAACTGGCAGCGGCAACATATTCAGCCTCAGTGGTAGATGTAGCAACTGAGTGCTGCTTCTTGCTAAACCAACTGATTAGCTTGTGTCCTAGAAACTGACACGTACCACTGGTACTCTTTCGGTCAATACGGCATCCAGCGAAGTCTGAATCTGAATATCCAATGAGTGTAAGCTCATCATTCCTGGGATACCATATTCCGAGAGATTCAGTCCCCTTCAGATATTTCACTATCCTCTTGGCAGCTTCCATGTGTGACTTCTTCGGATTTGCTTGAAATCTGGCACACACTCCGACTGAATAAGAAATGTCGGGTCTGCTGGCTGTGAGATAGAGAAGTGATCCAATGATTCCTCGGTAAATGGTAGGATCAACTGATTCACCTTGCTCATCGAGAAATATCTGACAACTGGTGCTCATAGGTATTCTGAGGGA
>JAPKLW010004758.1:3108-24827 GCA_026898455.1 Plectranthus barbatus
CTTGGGTTAGGCAGGCCTAAACGATTTAGGCGGGTTTTATCCATTAATCCAAGCCCAAACCCATATAATATACCCTAATTGGATTAATAAACTCTATTTGGAATGAGTCAACCCATTTAGGTAGGATAAAATCTGCCTAAAATGTTTAGGTCTGCCTAACACAAATTTTTGCCAAAAATTTACACTGAGATTTTTGAAGAGAACACCGATAGCTTTACTTAAAACAATATTCAGTTGGGTCAACCACTTTATTTTCCCAACTCATACAATGCTGTCTTTATAGTTGGGTCACTATGATAGATTATTATATTTTATTATGGTTCATATTGTCTAAGATAAACTTTTGGAAAAAAATTTAAATAACAAAAAATTAAACATATTATAAAAATACGAAGAACATTAAACACATTCAACAAATACACAATTTTAACTAAAATTGTTGATGCTTGAAATCGAGGTTTTAATTAAATTAATAATGATGAAAATATAATGACAAATCAAATCAAAGTTTATTTAAAATAATTTATCAATAAAAAATAATAATATAAACTCAGCTGGTGTGACACCGACCAAAGACGCAGACCACAAATGATCCGGGTAATGACACCAACCTGAACACTGATCCACATTTTTTTTTAAATATTAGAAAAAATACATTAAACTATATTTATCAGCAACCACCCAACCACTCAACTATTTCAATATTTAATTAATTTTTCTCTCATTCACATCACCCAACCCAATTACAACATTTTTGGCAAAGTTTATCAACAACCAGACAACCACACCATTTTATATAATTCTTTTATTTGGTTTTATTTTTAAAATAAAAAATAACTTGTAATTAAATTAGAAAAATAAATAACTTTTAATTGACTAGTAAAATAAAAATATATTAGGATTATCAAGGGAAAATATTATGTATAAGATGATATTTGATAATATAACTAAGTGTATATTTACACACACACACATATATATATATTCAAAAATAAAAAATAAATATATCAAGATTAGTCTCTATTTGTAGAGAATAAAAAATTATAAATTTTGATATATTACTTATTTATTTTTATTTTATTATTTAAAAGATATATCAATTTAAAAATTATTCTTGTGCAAAATTAATTGACTAATAAAATGAAGACAAATGTCACCAAATTATTAATCTATCATTAAAGAATTAATAAAAATAATAGTGGGACCCACAGACCTTTGGAAGTTGAAATGGTTTGTGGTCGACCTTTGATTTAAGAGAGAGAAATATTTTTTACTTTTTAATTTGGAAAAGTTGTTGATTTGGTAGGGACCACTAGTCTTGTGATCATTGTTATTTATGATCTAAGTGGTGGTGGACCCGGTCACTGCCACCGTGGTTGGTGTTGGGTCGTGACACCGACCTTGACATCAACTAACTATTTTTTTTAATTAACTATATAAATAAATTAAGTGGTGGACCTGGTCGGTGCCACCGTGGTAGGTTTTGGGTAAAGACACCGAATATATATATATATATATATATATATATATATATATATATATAATTTGAAAATTAAAATTATTAAAATTGAATAATAATGTTGTGTTAGTATGTCATGCATGCATGTGGATGTTATCAGATAATATGAGTGGATGCAAATTTAATTCTATACCAACATACAGATAGTGCTACTGTACTCATAAATAAGATAGAATTATAAATGAGTGCGTGCACTCTTACACGAACATTCGAAAAAATCAAAGTTTCTGTGTCATTTTTTTGTTACATCTTCACGGTATTCATTCTTTCACTATCTTTCTTCGCGAAGATGGAGAACTGGTGCTCTATGTTTGTTCACTATAACGGTCAGTTGGGTGAATTGTGCAACTATAATGGTGGAGAAGAACGATTTATTTACATTTCATTCTCCAATATATCCATAAATTATTTGGGTAGCAACATCTAGGGGTGAGCAACGGTCGGTTCGGTCTGAAAACCGAACCGAACCCCCCAAACTGCCAAACCGCAAATCCTAAAAAATCAAACCGAACCGCACCGCTAGAATTATGTAAATCGCACCAAACCGCACCGAACCGAATGGGCGGTTTTGGTTTAAACCGAACTTTTTCCACCTATTTTTCAAAATGCTTGAATTAAAACATACATTTTCATGTTCCAACATTCATTAAAAGTCCAAATACACCATATATAATCCCACAAATTCCACAAACAAGTCTAACTCATAAATCCAAATACACAAGTTCATAAACAATTCAAATCTAAGTTCAAATCTACAAATTCATATCCAAACCGTCCGAACCGAACCGAAACCGAACCGAAACCAAACCGAACCGCCCAAACATAACCGAAATTGCCGGTTTACGGTTTGGCTCGGTTTTCGGTTCTGTTTTGCTCATCCCTAGCAACATCCATTAGATTTTCGATGTTGAATATATATTTGGTGAGTATAATTTGTATTATACATTCCAAACTCAAAGCAAAAGAATTATCACTTCACAGTTGACGATTGATATCGAGTTGCACCGGCTTTGCGCTCTAAATTTGAAGCTCAATCTTTATATCACTATGAAGGGTGCTATTGCTGGGACTTTACAGCAGGAGCCGTCCTCCTACAGACCGTTCATATCTTCAATAAGTCCACCACCGAACTAAAAATTTAGTCCAACGGTGGATGATCTTCAAAGATTTGGGTCTTCGATGTATTTTGGTGCATCTCCGAAGAGTATTTACGATTCATATTGTCAAAATCTTTTTAAAACTTTTGTTGATCAACGTGCAAGCCCGAATGGCTCACAACTTCCTAACTTAAACGAAGAGACTCTCGTTGATAAAAATAAACCAATAGAAAACGAGGATGAGGACGAGCAGACCCACAACCAGGAGGAAGAGGTTGTTGTAATAACCCAAGAAGAGACAGACGATGAAACTGAAATTGTTGGTGGTGGTCATGTGGATCTTGATAACGATGTTAAAGCAAATCTCGATGATGAGCCATTTGATTCGGAAGATGAGTCTTTCAAATTGGATCGTAAATTTCGTCTTAATTGTACTGTTGTTGAATCCTTAACATAGATCTGGAATACTGGTGGTATGATAGCTTTTATCTCAAATCATATGCCGACCCACCCTCTACCAGAAGACTGTGAAGTAGATGATGAATTAAATAATTGGTTGCTTCCAATTAACGAAGGCGATACATCCCATTCGGATGCGGTGAAAGATGTGTCAGCCATCCTGAAGACAGAATTATCGTTGAACTCCTTGTTTTGGTGTAAAGATGATTTGTTCATTTTGGTCACACTTTGACATATGGAGCAACGACAAGATTTTAAAGTACGACGCTCCGATCATGAATGTATCAAGTATGTTTGCAAGTGATCGGCGAACTGCTCATTCCTAATACGTGAAAACTGCAGGAGTAAGTGCTAGATTGTGCGCAAGTCTCAACCAAATCATAATTTTCAGTTGAATCTTGCGGCCATTGGTGTCAGATCTATTCGTTTGAAGGGGGTGACCACCTATTTTACAAGAAGGATGCATTGTTACAGGGCGATAAGTAAGCCCCGAGAAATTATTGTTGAGCTGCAATGGTCATTTGGCATTCAAACAAGTTATGGTATTGTTTTGCGTGCGCGCAATGCTGCTATTTCACTTTTAATGGCAGTATAGCTAAATCTTATGTAAACTGCCACAATACCTTGATGTGCTATAGCAGTACAATCTCGACACGGTTACATCTCTGGATCTTGAAGCAGATGGAATAATTTAAACATATGCTTATTGCCTTCGGTGTTTGCAGGAGTGTCTACAAGTGTAATTTATTAAGATCAGTGATCGTTGTCGATTGCATGCACCTAAAAGGAGAGAAACAAAGGCATATTATGTATAGTTGTTATGAAAGATGGGAAATAAAACATCTTCCTGGTAACTATTGGCATCGGTTCAAATGAGAATGACGAGAGTTGGAGATGGTTTATGGCTCGAGTATGAAGTTCTTTCCAATTGACCTTTGATACACTTATCGTATCCGACCAGCACATTAGCATCTCAAATGCGGTTAGTTATATATTTTCGGGAACAACACACGACCTTTGTTACTATCATCTGTTGAATAAGCTGACAGACTATGGTTCGGGCATTGCTAAGCTGCATCAACGCGCAGCTTATGCCTATCATGGGGTGGAGTTCTGATGGTCCCGATTTTTATCAGAGTAGACTTAATATGCACAACAAAATTGAATTTGTTATTTCGTTAAGCTTGCACTTATCCAAGCTGATAGTGATGTGTCAGCTTGGTTTGTCGAATCTTTTAGTTCAGGTGTTTAAAGTTAAGTATGCTTAAAATTAGTTTTCAGAGTGTACTGCAATACTTGAGTGTTGAGTTTTAAATGAGAGTAAGCTACATTATGAAATAAAGCAGTAAATAATAAAGGATTTTATAGTGGTTCGGATTCTCAAGGTCCTACGTCCACTCTTCAGACGTAAGTCTGAAAATTCACTAAGTGTTGGATTTACAAGGTAATCCTACGATCTATCGATTTTTGAAGAATGCCTCGGTCTTCAGTCCACAAGCTCACACGTCTGGTCCTTTGCTCGTCCTTGACTACTCAGCTCCTTGGAGTGTAAGCACAGCACACAACCTTCTCGTCATTGGAATGCGGTATTTATAGTTTCCTCAAAACATTAGCACGATGATAGATTGCCCGTAAGAGTCAGAGTACAAGATGGACTTGACTATTGTAATCTTTCTTGGAGAGAAAGATTACCAAGAAATAACTCAAAAGTCAAAAGTTCTGAGTCTCGTGTTCACAGAAGTGACACACGAAAAAACTTAAGAGCCTCGAACGTTGAGTAGTAAGCTCGGTAGAAATATTTGTTTCTAGTTCGCAATGATTTGGATAACCTTCTTTTGTTGAAATCTACGGTATTTATAGTCGTGAGGTTGAAGATTTGAATTAATTGTCCGTTAGAGACATTGGAGGATGTACAATCGAATGTCTCTGTTGACTCCTGTACTAGGCGTGTAGGTGGTGTTTTTTCCAAATGTTTTGCACTTGCTCCGCTTTTTCTGACAACGACAGTGACTGTTCGCCTTTGTGTCAGAACAACAGTATTATCAGTTTGAGGAATCTTGGACTGGCTATCATAGGTATCGAAACTTGGAGTCTCGTGCTTGCGGACTTTAAGGAATCTTCAATCCTTAAAATTTGTACTTGTCAATATGTTCCTCAAATGATTCTTTGTGCTTGGGCCTGGACTTGGAAATCCTTGCTGATGTAGTCATGCTTGCAAGTCCATGCTGATGACATCATCTTTCAGTATATGTTTTGTCCCTATGTTGGTAAGTTTGGTGTACTAGTTGAGTTGTTAGACTCATACTTGTTGGACTCCAAGCTCATTAGTCAAACTCATATTCTTCCAGACTTGCAAGTTCGACTCAAACCTTGGTTTGTTGAGTCTTTGTGCATTATGGATTGATTTACCAGTCATGTCTTCAGATTAGTTTCAACTTACAACTCGATATAGATCCTATACAAGACTTTATATTTTCCGACTATATTGAAACTATCTAGAGACACACTATGATGGTTGTAACATACTTTGACCCACCAAAACATAATATTATAAGAAAATCTCTAACAAAATTATAACAAGTTCACAAGGGCTATCGACAGTAGGGGTGTTCGCGATCCGGTTCAGCCGATTTCGGAAGAAAATTTCGGCCAAACCAATATGTACGGTTTGATATTTTTCTAAACAAAACCAGTTGAATAATTTAGTCAAACCAAACCGGTCAAACCATATAAAAATGGTCCGGTCCGACCGATTTTTGCGGTTTGAAATGAAAACTGTTTACAAGTTTAACAATGCACTATATATTTCAAAATAAAAACTACACTTCATTTCAAAATAAAAACTACACTTCATACCAAAAATATAAAGTTCTAAAACACAAAATATAAAATAAAAAAGTCCATAGTCCACAACATTTCAACAATCCACTAAAGTTATCACACTTCAAAGTTCCAACATAAATTAAAAAAAGCAACAAGTCTTCTTTTTCGGTCCCAACTCTCAACCACAAAATAAATTGAAATTACAGTTACTAATGGAATTAACATAAATATAAAAGAATACATTATCTAGAGAAATAGAATTACCTTTTATCACACATATTATTCTTCAATAGATTCGTACAAATATTTAGTTGGTTGACAAAATCTGAAATTTAAAAAAAAAAGATAAGTTAAACTTTGTTAGCACAAATAAGAAATAATAAAATTAGTAAAACATATGAATACCTTTTTCAAGATCATCAATCTCTTCAACCTCTTCAATCTCTTGCAAAGCACTTTGTAAATCAATTCTATCTCTAGTGATTTCACTTCGCAGCCAATTTTGTGCGCATATGAGTGTCTGCAAGGTTCTAGGACTTAGAGATCTCCTATAAAAATCTAGAACACGACCTCCCATGCTAAATGTTGACTCGAAAGCAACGGTAGATATAGGAATAGCTAGCACATCTTTTGCCATTTCAGACAAAATCTTGTACTTCTTAGAATTATTCTTCCACCAACCCAGCAAGTCAAAAGGCCCGTCTATATTCTCTTTTGCTTCACTCAAATACTTCTTCAATTCATTTTTTTCACTAGTTTCCCCCGCTTTCATAAAGACTTGAACTTTAACAATCGTCTCCCATGTATAGGGAGATTCCCATCCTCACTATCACCAAAATTACTGTTTGAAGAGCCATCACCTTTTTTCTTAGCATGTATAGGATCAAGTGCACGATAATGCTCAAAAAGTCTCTTCATAGTTTCTTGCACCTTCCTACTCATTCTCATTGCAAGATCATCATTACCATAAGTATCACAAAAACTTCAATCAACATACTCCTGCTTATAACGAGGATCAAGTACCACAACAATAAACAACAAAGGATTCATTTTCTCCACTTCTCCCCAATACTTATCATACTTCACTTTCATTTGTGAAGCCATGACACTCAACCTAGATTCGCCATCCTCTATAAAACAATTTATATGACTATACATCGAACACATATCATGAAAATAAGTATTCGAAGTAACATACAAAGATCCTGAAAACTGATTGGTCACATCGTAAAACAGCTCAAGAAATTTCATGAAATTACTAGCTGCTTCCCAATCCCAATCACAAGGTGGCCCAATTCTATTTGTGTCACTTGATCCCTCAGAAAAGTATCGAATATATTGACTATCCTCTCCCAAACGCTCAAATCCCCTCCTAAACTTCAAAGCCGACTGCAATATCAAGAAAGTTGAATTCCATCTAGTAGGAACATCTAAGCACATACTTCCACCAATCTCCAATTTCTCTTTTCTCACACATTGATTGAATTTTTCCAACCAAGAGGGTGATGATCTAACATATCGAACAGCATTTCTAATCACTTGGATAGAAGAGTCATGATCTTTCAAACCATTGGTCACAATCAAGTTCAAAATATGAACACAACAACACATATGCAAAAGATCACAGTTTAAAATAAATTTTCCCCAATTTCTTATTTTCTTTTGCATATAATGAATAGCTCAATCATTAGAACTAGCATTGGCTACAGTGATTGTGAGAGCCCTCTCAATACCCCATGCAATCAAACATGCTTCAATCATCTTTTCAATTGTCTCACCCTTATGATTAGTAATAACCTCAAAGTTTAAAATATTTTTTAAAACTTTCAATCATCATCAATATAATGGACAGTTAAAACCATGTAATTAATATTCTGAACTGAGGTCCCAGTGTCTGATGTAAAACACAATTGTCGTGAAGACTTAGCAAACATGGCTTTCAATTTTTCCCTCTCTTTAACATATAAGCCTATGATGTCTCTAGCCATGGTGATACAACCTGGTAGCTCTAATTTAGGTTGAACAATAGAGCAAAATAACCTAAACCCCACCTTTTCAACAAATTTAAAAAGATTTGTTGAAAAGGAAGCTCATCAATTATTATCATCTTAACTAGAGCTTTCCTATCCATTTCTTTGGTAAATAATGTAGATACCAAACCATCCTCAACTGGCTCAAATGATAATTTTTTCTGTTTCTTGTCCTGGTTAGGGTATTTCTTACAACTATTCAAATGATTCCATAAATTGCTAGTGTCTGTCTTACTTGGAGCGTAGGCGTAATCTTTGTGGCAGTATTTGCATGTACAACGTGGGTTATCTTTTTGAATAAGATCAGGAACATTGAAATGATCCCATACAGCTGAATTCTTTTTCTTTCTTTTGGAATTGGCACCTTGTGTCTTCTCAGCATCAATGTCCTCTTCTTCCAACTCAATTGGAGTATTGTTATCCTCCATAAGAATCTGACATATCAAGAAAATGAATTGTGACAAAATAATCAACTCACAATCTGAATATCTAACTTACCAGCAATGACCAACGAGGGGACGTGGATCGAGTGGTGGTTGCTGCTAGGGGCGAAGCAGCTTGCCGACGAGGGGCAGCGAGGGTGGAGTGGGCTGCTGCTGGGGGCGAAGCAGCTTGCCGACCAGGGGTAGCGAGGGTGGAGGCCGGCGATTGGGGGCAGCTGGGGGGAAAGCAAGCATCGCCGGCGATTGGAGGGGGAAGGCAGCGCCACTACAGTTCTTGTCGTGTGAGAGTCGAATGTGTTTGAGGAGCTTGCCGACGAGGGGCAGCGAGGGTAGAGGCCGGCGATTGGGAGCGGCTGGGGGCAAAGCAGGTGTCGCCGGGATTGGAGGGGGAAGGCAGCGCCGCAGCAGTTCTTGTTGCGTGAGGTGAGTGAGAGTCGAATGTGTTTGGGGAAAAATAAATGTTAGGGTTTATTTGATTTTTATTTAAAATGAAGTAAATAAATTTGTGTTTTAGATTAAAAAAATAGCAGTAAAAATAACAAGAGGAAGGATCAAACCCGCGTCAAATTGTATATCAAAGCTCCACCATTCCAACTAATCTATAGTACATGACTTGTGAAATATATAAACAAATATATATATATATATATATAGGGGGCGGATCTAGTGAGAAAAACATTAACGTGAGAAAATGAGAAAGATGTTTGGTTGTATTCACGACATTGCTTGATTTTATTCGGGCCATTGCTTGATTACAATTTTGCTTGATTGTGCTTTAGTTTTTGCTTGATTATTTTGTTGCTTGATTGCATTTTAATTGTTGCTTGATTAAATATCAACCATTGTTTTTTTTTAGATCTAATGGATATGATTCATTCTTTTTTCTCACAAGGGAATTTTTTTTACATGATCCCTCCTATATATATATATATATATATATATATATATATATATATACGGCCGGTCTGGCCGAAATGGCCGGTTTGGGTCACCAAACTAGAATCGAACCGGTTTTGATTGGTTTTGATTTTTTCAAACTGCGAGTTTGAAAATTGAAATTATAACCGGCCAAATCGCAAACACCTCTAATGGACATAATTAACGAAGGAAATCCCGCTACCTTTTACCAAATTCTCCCCCTAATGACCTTAAGATCGATGCAATCCCCTTCTATATTGTGGTATTCGTGGATAATGTAACCTTCATGGTTATACCACAAAAATCAGGCCTAATCTGCTTAACCTACACATATTATTCAACATATAATTAAATACAAATATTCCGAAGCTTAACACATGTAATTTCCCAAATTCATCTAATTTTGCATAAATTTAATAAAGATGATAATTGACAAACATTGAATCATTAACAATATCATTCATAGAATTAAGTTAATAACAAAGTTCATTGTTGTTTCACACTACGGTGTAACAGTTTTCATTATCACTAGTTTACATATGATTATGGATAGTTTACAAAATTCTTCTGTGGTATACGTTTTAATAATACTCTCATATCACACACATTAAGTCATTAACAATATCAATCATTAGGTAAATCAGTGTTTCAAACCACGATGTAATGGTTTCCGTTACTGGTACTTTGCACATAACTATGGTTATCTATGGTAATTCACAAAATTCTCTCGTGTTATATAATAATATTCTCATATCACATAATCCTAGCAGCAAGCAAGTCTTATAATATCAAATATCTTCACAACATCACAATTAATTTTTGTGTTATTTAAAAGCAATTTTGTTCTTACTTAACAATAATTTTTGTTCTTACTTAACAATTATCAAGTTCAAATTCAACACATATATCAATAGGTCTACCTGCACTAACACAACAACAACCTAAAAATTTTACACAAAAATAAGGTCCAACAACACACTTTATAATTTAATTTTACCCTATTTTTTAATTCAACATAATTTTGCCCTAAATTGCCAACTGTACTATCATGTTTCTAAACAACAACTCTTTGTTAAAAAAAAATTATTTTCTCAAATCAACATTTACAATTGAGTTAATTAATTAAATGAGATTTAATTAAACATAATTCAAACCTAAATAAGCATCCACAATATAACAAACAATAAAACATAATTCCCACAATTATCTAATCTCTCCCAAATTTGCCATAATTTTGCCCTATTCGAATAATTATCACAATTTACCTAACTTTGCCCTAATTTTGAAAAAAATCCCTTACTTGGCCAAATCATCATTATATTATTTTAATCAATAAAATACCTATTTAAACATAAATTAAATATAACATAGTTCAAACAAACAAAGTAATTTCAATCAAAACATACACATCGGAATTTTAGAAGAATTCAAACAATATTTGGGCGAAATTTACGAAAATAATCATATGAAATACTTCATTTGGTGCGGCCATTGTTAAAGCTAAAATTGGTGGTCTTGTTGACGCCGACTAATCGAATTTCTCACGCAGCCGACTGGAGCATTTTCTCTTCAAGTCTGTGTGTGTCGTGTGTTTTGCTCGTTTGAATATCTCGTTTGGTGTCCAATAATTTAATGAATTCAAAACACACTTTTTTATTTTTTTAAATTGGGGTCCGGTCAGTGCCGAATCGATGTCTTGTGCAAGGACACCGACCCACGTGAAAAATCAATATATTTTACCTCAAGTTTTCATGTCGGTCGATGTCGTCAATGCACAAACACCGACCTATGTAACATGTTAATAAATTTTTTTTATTTACACGTCAGTTGGTGTTTGTGCTACGTGGGTCGGCGCATCCACACCAATCTCATTAAATTTTTTTTTTTGGATTCATTAGATCTCAATTTTTTATATATGCAGGTTTAATCCACATTATTTTATTGTATCAATTTCATAATATATTTATATTTTAATTAAAATATCTTAATTAATATTATTTTTATGAAAAAACAATAACAGAATTATTAAAAGTGTCAGGCATTGTGAATGCATATATTATTTAATATTTAGGATACTAATAAATTCCAGTCATAGGCTTAATCCAATAATCGTGATATTCGTCAGTTCGCGTCAATTCATGCTATATTCAGTGATTATACGCAATCAACGATTGTGCAATCATTATCAAGAAATTTGTTAATTGTATATCTAGGTAAAGAAAAATTTATTTCTTGATTTTCAGTTTTCTTTCCCTGAATTAAGAAGAGCGATCTAAAAAAGGATTTCTCTTTCCTTTTAGAGAGAGAGAATTATCAGACGGTGAATTAAGAGTCTCGCTCCTCTATCCTACACTCCGCAAATTTGGTCATAATCTACAACTTCACTTGTCCTTTCCTTAAAAAGATGATTCCTTGTACCTCAAAAAAACTATATCTCTTCTTCTGCATTTAACTCCAAATTCTTTTCACGACCTAGCCCAGGCTTGTAAAAGCAATCCCATGTTCAATGAACTCAAATCCCTCGCACATAAAACAACTGATTTTGAAGCAGGTCAGAGAACTGGGCTCTTGAATCTGACTTCGAAAGATTGAATTTTTGGTCTGCTTCCCCCTGCCCTTTTGGATTTCTCCAAATTAGTTCTCTTGTTCTTCAAAAGGGGTGTCAAGATCAGATTTTTATTGCGATTTATCTCCTGAAAGGTGGTAAAGCTTGTATCTTTTCCTATTTCATTTTTCGGGCCTCGTCAGCAATTTAGAGGAAAATGAGGGATTTCCCTTCTTGTTTCGGTGAGAGTGGTGTTCAAGTTGCTGATGCTTCGTGTTCAAGTGTAATTGTGAGTAAATCTTCCCATGATTCTGTGACTAGTATGTATAGGTGTAAACTGTTTGGCAAATCTTGCTTAATTAGCATTTTTTGGAGCAAGAATTTGATGGGGCAATGCCTCAGCGTTGAAATAGATGATGCATCTCATCAATTCATATGTAAAATGGATGTTAAGCCTTCCTTATTCTCAAAGAGGAAAGGGTCCAAGTGTTTAGAGCTGAATTCTTGCAAAATTGAAGTGTATTGGGATCTTTCCTTGGCAAAATTCGGATCTGGGCCGGAGCCACTGGAGTTGTATTATGTAGGAGTTGTGTGCAAAGGGGAAATGGCTCTGCTGATTGGGGATCTGACAGAAGAGGCATTCAAGAAAACTGGAGCAATTGCTCCAGTTTCGAGTGCAATGCTGATTGCCAAGAGGGAACACATTTCAGGGAAGAGGGTTTTTGGGACCAAGGCTCGATTTTGTGATAAAGGGCCGATCCATGACCTTAAGATCGAGTGGACAAAATGCAGCGATGATCCATTCCTCGTGGTTCGTGTTGATGCAAAAACAGTGATGCAGGTGCAGCATCTGCGTTGGAAATTCCGTGGGAACTGCACAATCATGATTGATGAGGCCCCGGTTGAAGTGTTTTGGGATGCTCATAGCTGGCTGTTTGGTCCGGGCGTAGGGAGCGCAGTTTTCATGTTTCAATCTATTTTGTCGACAGACAGTCCTTTGGCCTCTGATTCATCCATCAACTCGGGTAGCTTCAAGGAACCTAAGTCCGAAGGTGTTGAGTTCTCCTTAGTTTTATATGCTTGGAAGAATGAATAGATGGATGGATAGATAGATAGATATTCACTCTTCCTTGGCCACTACTAACATTTCATATTCTTTTATCGACTTTTATCTTGATGGAGAATTTGTTGTTGCTGATTATACAGAGCTACTATCATTTCATACATATTTGTCTTTCAATCTCTGCATTTTCAAATATTGCTAGAGTTTGAGCTTAAGCGTGACAGCAAGTAATTAAGTGGTTGATTTTACAGAGCGTTTGGTGATAAGATAATGTAAGTTGATGAGATTCAAGTTCAACAAACTTGCACCCACCTCCCTTGCTCAACTCGAAACTTAGTTGGAGATTAGGTTGCTGCCCTTGTAGGAAAACGTCTACTTGCGAATATTAATTCACCAAATTATATTCATGAATGTGCTGTATATATTTTTACTAGAATAAGCAAAGATTTTATTATATATCTTGATTTACTTCTATTAGTATATTATGTAATTCTATGATGGGTTTTTAGTCTGAGTCATATACATCAAATGACGTGTAATGTAAAAACTTAATCATGAATAGTATTATATATAAACATTTATACAATACAATGATTTTATAAAAACAAAGTAAAGTAATAGCAAAGAAACATTCCAACATTATTATAGATTAATATATATTTTGGTTTGCAATATTATGTACAAGTAGCTGAGAAAGTAGAGCATCTGTTTTTTATAAGAGCACAAAGTGGATTGCATCGACCTTGCCCCCTACAAATACAGTTCAACAACAGGTGTGGATGGATATTGGATAGGAAAAGGGAAATATAATACACAAGCGTGCGAGTGTGTGCAAGTGTCGTGTAGGAATAAATAAATAAATCAATCAATCTCTCTCCCACTCTCCTGCAGTCTACTTTATTGTTGCTGTCCATATGGTTGGACAAAAACAGCAGGATCCTGGTTAGAATTGAGGTGGAAACATTAATTTTAACTTGGCAGATGTTTCGTTTGGAACATTCTAATTATAATTGGAATTGTGGACCTATGTCTATTGCAAAAGACTAAACAGGCCCAAACCCTTGGAGGCCTATGCTTCAACTGTTCTCCAAAAATGAGCTCATACAATATAATTGTTCTACTGTTTCTTTTTTAGGAAGGGAAGAGAGTGGAATCCCCCAAATCTCTTATTAAAATGCTTTTTTTATATGAAATGTACAAGAAATGTAAATTCCTGCATGTTGGCTCAATTATGTTTAGCTAAAAATTAGACACTTTTCAGACTTATCCCACGCAAAGATGGAGTTTGAAGTCCTCCTTTGCTTGTTTTCAAATCCTACTCTTTTCTTAGAAAATGAGATTTATATTCCCAAACATTACATCATGTGACAATGACATGTCATTTTTTTATTTTAAATAACATCTTAAATTTTTGATGTATTCTAATTTAATAATTAATTCGCTTTTGTTTGGCAGGAAATCGCATCGGAAGGTTGTTGTTGCTGGAACTCTTCCTCTTTGCACGAAATGAGAGAAAATGATGTTCTTGCTCACTTTCAAGTGCGATGAAGTATTTAGAGGCATCCTAGGCTAGCTTAAATGAGTCATAAGCTAGGTAAATGTCTTTGCCACTAACTTCCTAAATCTATATCTATATCTATATAAAAGCAGAACCCCTCAAAATATTTTTTTTTCCCGCTCATTCGAAACTTCCTAAAATAGTTCTACACTAGGAAAAAATTAAAAATATAACTTACTAATACAATAGATATAATATAACAAAAAAAAACTCTATATATATGATAAACCGAATTCAATGTGATATCCCCAATTACAGCAAAATTACCTAAAATAATTCATGTCTATCATGAAGTTATGTATAATTACATGGGTTATGGATACAATTCAATATTAATTATCTTATTGGTGGATGATTTGTATATGACAAATATTTAATAGCTTAATCATACTAATAACAATTAAATATAAAAAATAATTATCGTAAAATAATTTGTAATTCCACGCACAAAAAATTATCCATTGAAAAATTAATAGTTATTCATATCAATTTTAAAAATTTTAAAGATTAACCTATATAAATATTGATAAAATCACCAATAATTAAATATATGTTTTAAAATTTACAATATAGTATCCATATTCACAAATCCAATAAATTAGTTATTTGATTGGTTTTAAATACGATTGCAAATAACAAATAATTAGTTTTTTATATATGGTAAGAGTTTCAGCTAAAATTATGCCTTACTTTTGTCTATAACATAAATTGTTCAAATTTATATTATAAATACCACAATTCTTGTTTCACTTTTCAGTATCCCCACCATCTATATGTCAACTTTTTTTCTTTTTTTTTTATTTTCTTACTTCAAAATCTTGGTTTTTGTGATAGTATTACTTAAAGAATTGATCAAAATTTCGATTGTTGTTATATGCATATGTTGGATGAGTTTTGTTAATTACACTACATGTATTTGATATGATGTTGCTAAACAATAGTTATGTACTACTTCTTGATTTACACTGCTCATTTGTGTGTAGTATTTATACGTTTATAGTTTTTTCATACAATTATAATTTCATGCTGCAAAATTATTGCATTAGTTCATTGTTCTATGTTTTGTACATCAATTTATTACAAGTTTTAAATTTTTTTTTAATGTTACTAAAATATGATACTGAACAAACACCATTTCAACGATTTGGTATATTTCTTGATTTGTTTTTACAAGGGCGGAAACAACACATCTTCGGTTGGCGATAAACGATGCAATGGATTGATAGAGTGAAAGACATGAGTCACTGGTATCCAACAGCATCAAAAAATTATATCCTATTAATTGATTTACCCATTTAGTCTCAAAGAGACCTTCCCAACGGGAAATAGAGTAAGGGCAGCGATTTGTGTATTTCTTGATTTGTTTAAATCTCATTCCAGTGTAGTTGATTATTGGACAATGTTAGATGATTGGTGGCAAACATTTATTATATAATTCATTTTTTTTGGTGGATTAAGATTAAAATCTATTGTAAAAATATAATGATGAGTTGTAGATTATTTTTTTAATTTACTGATAACTGTAGTTTCTCATTGGCATTTAGTTATTTTTTTGTTTCATTTAATTCAGCAATTTGTTGGTTGTTATACATAATCCGGTAGAAATAAATTTCTTTATTATATTGTATATTGGATGTTTAATTATATTGTTGAATATTGATAGCTAAATGAAGAAGAAATATCAAATTTTGTCCGTTGCACAATTAAAATTATGTATGAATATTTACTTTGTGTATACATGTTTATCATATTACTATATGATAAATAATATATTATAAATATATTATTTTATACGCATAATCATTGAAATAATAATTACTATAGCCACAATCACTAATATATACTATGGTAAATAGTTTTAAATTATAAGTTAAGAAAAAGCAATGAGAGAATAGAAAATAAAGAAATGACAGTGAGGTTAAAATGTCAATACAGAAATGGGAAGATAAATTTTTTTTTTTAAAAAAAAAAAGGAAAAAAGAAAACAAACAAAAATCGGATATATAGAGTTGATAAAGTCAATATAGGTTTTCAAGGTTTAATTAACATGTATTCATGTGGTGTAAATATTAATATTGTTGAATTAATTTTATTTTTAAATATTTTATAATTAATATCATATCAAATTGACCTTTCGACAATTTTATACTTATAAAAAAAGAAGTTTAATAAATTGTTTTATTTAGTTTTAGGATATATTATGTGCATTTTACATGTACGTATATTTCAAAAGAGATTTTTATTGAGTTGCATGTGATTTGAATTATGATAAAATATTATATAGATAATGGACATATCAAAAGTTAAAGATATGGTAAATGAGATAGATAAATAGAATAAGACTAAAAGTATTGTATGCAATTTGAGAGACATTTAAATATATAAATAGTGAAACCACAATAAAATGTGCATAAATAATACTAGAAATTGTTAGGCCGCCGGAATTTCACTATTCCACTTACCACTTACATAATCTCTCTATAGTATATATTGACAGTAGGCACTATATGAAACATTATTATACAATTTTAGTTTGTTTATTTATAATGCAAGTGTTTATTTATATAGAAGAGGCGAGAAGTGGTGGTGAAGTAGTGGTGGATCCAGAAATATTTTTTAATGGAGTTTCATTTAATTTTTATTTAACAAAATACACATATAATTAAGTAAAATCATCAGCTCATAATTATAATAAAATATATAAAAAACTCATACACAAAAATTAATTTCAATACTATGTATAAATTTAAAAATTTAGCATTAAATAAAAATAATTTTCTCATCTCAGTTCTCAATCCCCTTACACTCTTTTTCTTCATTATCAACTCTCTTTTTTCTTACAATCCGTCAATAAAAAAGAATTATTCTATAAAAATATCATATTATTCTATTACTAAAACTAAAAATATTTTATTTTTAGGGAGACTGAAGCCCACCAAGGCATCAAAATATATCTACCAACATGGTAAAGTGCTTACAAAAAGATTAAGAGAAATAATTGTAAATTAATTGTGATTAATTTTAATGTTTAGGTGTTATATACACAACAATAAAATTAATATAACTTAAAATAAATTATTCATAAAATATATATTATCTGCGCATGGCACACATGCAACAAAATAATTTAAATTAATATAAAGCATAACCCCTTACCAAAAACATTTCCCCAAAAATACTTACCATAAAATTGTGATTAATTTTAATATTTCAGTGCTATATACACAACAATAAAATTAATATAACTTAAAATAAATTATTCATAAAATATATATTATCTGTGCATGGCACACATGCAACAAAATAATCTAAATTAATATAAAGTATAACCCCTTACCAAAAATATTTCACCCAAAAATACTTACCATAAATAACCATGCAATATATGAGGTAAGTAATATTAAATATGAAAAGCATGTAGTAATAATAATATATAATTTGTTATTATTTTTTATTGTGTTGGAGATATAAAAATAATTATTATTCATAATTTTTATTAATTATAAATAAATATTATTTATTATTAATTATTTTGTTGGATATATAATTAACTAATAATAATTATATATTTGTGTGTGCGCATGCAAGAGGGGCTGAGTAGGGGTTGAGCGAGACTGCAAGCTGGCGACTGGCGAGCAGCATGAGGCAATGGGGACGGTGAGCCGAGACAGAAAGAGCGACGTGCGTGAGGGGCTGAGTAGGGGTGAGTGATTGAGCAATGGCCGGGACAGATTTAGCGGCATGCGTGAGGTGAGGGGCTTAGGCCTGAGGGTGAGCGATTGAGCGAGAGAGTTTGGAGTAGGGTTTCGTTGGGTAACTACTAATTTGGGTTTGTAACTTTGTATTTTACATTTTGTAAAAAACAAAAATTGTAATTTATTTAGATACAGAATATATGATTATATAAATAAATACAAGTATTTGATAATTTATATATGTATATGAACTGGGGTTTGGTTATAACCGATACCAAACTAAACCAAACCGATAATCTAAAAATTTTCTAAAATCCAACCCGAATCGAAGCCGCATGTATTTTCAAACCGATCCAAACCGCCAGAAACCCGGCAGTTCGATTCGGATTGACGGTTTAGATTCGATTTTGCTCACCACTATCACAAGTAATGTGCTTTCACAACTACACCCAAGTAGTGGACACATAATTGATTTTTTTTAATAGTAATGCATTTATTTAAACTTGCATACTCAGATATCCTTGGGAAGCTCAGTCTCACTTTCACTACTACTCTAAGCAGGGGACAAATAATTGATTTTTATAGATGACTATTGTTGATTGTTTTTATTTATCCTAAACTCAAAATAGCTAATAACAAAGTTTTTACGAGATTTTGTTGTATTAAAAAGAATATCAAAGAGAAGTTATTCTATTGATCTATTTTTCTTACTTATATATATATTATATTATGCATGATTTAAGTTGTAATACTAATATAAAAGTTAGATTCTGGTGCATTTAAGCTTCAACATTTTATATCTTTTATAATAAAATGAAAGTTAAAAAAAATCAAGGTACAATTTTACCTCAATTTTAAACATGCATGTGCCAATGATAACATTCGAATATTTTATTATCTAAAATTAATATAATTCTTTTCAAATTATCAATTTTACAATATATTTGACCACAAATAATTACAATTTCTTTTTAATAAGATATAATATATTTTAATGAAAATTAGTATCATGTATATATGACATTCACAAAAAAAATGTAATATTGTTAATAAATTATTAAAAGTAATATATACACGCCGCGCATCGCGCGGGAGGAAAACTAGTATATATATAAAAGCAAAACCCTCAAAAGAAAAAAAATTCCCGCCCATTTGAAGTTTCCCAAAATAATACTAGATTAAATAAAGGAAGAATTGTGATTAACAAAAACTAATTAAAATTTAACAATAAAATGGTATAGCTAATCAAAATAACGAAACATCAATTAATTATTGAGTAACCTCAATTCCGTAAATTAAGAAATGTATTTATACCAATTCAAAATTAAGAAATATACGAATTGCAATGATAATATTATATTAATTATATAGAGTAATTACTTTTCATCTATGCCTTTTTTCATTTTTTTAGTTTACCGTATTAACACTATAACTTTTGCTTTTATTTTAGTAGTGCCAATCATATAATAAATTAATTAAAGATAAAGCACCATCAGTGGCAATCGAATTTATGAGTTTGCATATTCATTAGTATAAATAGGATGAAAATCTCACCACATCGTCATCATTCAAATATTTGATTTATGTCATTTTTTTTTTCATTCTCCTGTTCATAAAGTATATGTTTTTTTTTTTCTTTAGTTTTTTATTATTAAATTTTTATTTATTGTTTTTATGAGAGTTATTATTACTATTATTAAGTTTTTATTTGTTATTATTACTATTATTAAGTTTTTATTTGTTATTGTTGCTGGTTGGAATTTTATTTCTGTTTGTATTTCTTATTGGGGTTGGATTGGGAGGTGAAAAAACCCAATTTGCGTTGAGTTTTGGGGTTGGATTGGGATGTGAAAAAACCTAAATTGGAGTATGCAATTGGGTTTGGTGATGGGCTTGAGAAGCTCTTAGGTGATAAAGAGATGAGGATGAAGGAAAATAACTTTTGGAGTCATATCTAATAGCTGATCATTTAGCTGTTGCTGAGAACCATCTAATGTTTGATAATTTTATAGCATAAATAGTTATTTTGTTCTTATTCTCCAAGTTAATTTATTATTATGTAATAGTAACTAGATGAGATTTCGCCAAAAATATGTTGTGATTATTACTTAATAAATTTTTAATCATTGTCTTTAGTCATTTAATTATTTGTTAGTAATTGCTGAATTATGATATTTTTTCAATTTTTATGTTTACACAAAGAATCATAATGTATTGTTTATTGTAATACCCCGTATGTAATTAAGCTGTTGGATTAGTTATTTATGAGAAATTCCGGAAATTTAAAGCGTTTATATTTAATCGTTTGGAGAAATTGATGAAATTATGGAGTTGAGAAACATTTTTATTATTGAGGAATATTAAAGATTTATTGGGAATGCAATAAGGTGGGATATGAATTATCATGAATTAATGATATTGATTTGTGAAGAAATACAATTTAAGTTGAATTATCATGTATTTTGAAGACATCTTTGTGAGAATTGAGATAATGTGATTGGAGGAATTAATTTGGAGGTTTATGCATGAAGATTTGGAATTATCCATGTATTATATCAAGAAAATAAGAAGGAATAATATATATTATGTATATTAATATGTAATAAGGAGAATTATATACATATAAATCAGAAATATATCATTTTTCACACCATATATTATAAGCTAGAGAGAGAAAGTCATTTTCCCCCACTCAAAAAAACCTAGCTCGTCAGCCTCCTTGCCGGCGCGATTCCGGCCACCTCAGACCACCAATCGACGAGCCACCACCACCATCTTGAAGCTCGTTCTTCAAGATTCATTTTGAGTACTCGTGGGCGCCGTGAAGTGGAGAAACGGCGAAGATACCGAAGAGAGAAGGTGAGGGGGTAATCAACTTCTAATTTGTTGAGTTTTGATTTGAATCTTGTTTAATTGGAGTTTAATCGTGAAACGGACGTCATTTTCGTGTTCCTCATCGTGTAGAGAGGATTCGGACGGTGAGAAATAAGTAAAACCACGTCGGAAAAGAGCTCCGCCGCCATGAAGGGAGTTTTCCGGTGAGCTTCTTTCCAACTCCTATTTTGTGTCGATTTTCCGTGTTTGGGTGTTATATTCGTGTTCTAGAGTGTCTAGGGAGTCGATTAGTATCATTGCATGTAAGATCGGACAGAGGAATCACGAGAAAACGCGAGTTGCAGGCCTGGAAAAGGCGAGTTCGTCGGAGAAGACGACTCGTCCCGAACGGGATGGGTCGGTCCCGCTCGGGACGAGTCTCGAACGGGCAAGGGGTGAGAGCAGGGGCTCCATCCCATTCGGGATGGCTTGATCCCGTTTGGGATGGCCCTCGGCCAGACAGAAAAATGTTCGTCGTCCATCCCGTTCGGGACGGACGAATTCCGTTCGGAATGGACTTCGACCTTAAGGGTTAAAACATGATTTTTAAGCTGATTTTCATTCCATTTTGAGTCAATTTAATCCCTAAGTTTAATATATGGATTGAGAAGCATGTTAAGCGTAATGATATGATTTAAGATGTGTTGGTTATGAAATACGAGTCGATATGGGATTGAACATGGATGTTGAGTTAT
>JAPKLW010004759.1:0-24822 GCA_026898455.1 Plectranthus barbatus
ATGGAATTGGGTGATGGCGTGGATCAGGGGGAACAGCTGGTTGGTTCCGACTTCATACCAGCCACGAAGGTGAAGCTGCCTCGCCCAGATTACAAGAAGCCACGCAGGCTGAAAGGGAAGTCAGCAGTGGACCCTGCTGAGGTCGTTTCTGAGGAGGACTCAGAAGACCTGGGAGAGCAAGTGCCAGCTGTGGCTCTCCCACTGACTGAGGAGGCAAGGGCAGAGCTGAAGAGGAAGCTGGAGACGGAGTCTCTTTTCGACACCATGGAAGGCGCAGTGGCTGAGGCGACTGGTATTCACCCACGGGACGTACAACTTGTACCAGTCACCAAGAAGCCATCCCACAAGAAGCCTAAGACTTCCCAGCACCGTCAGCCACCGTCAGCTGTTGCATATGACCCTGAGTCTGGGAAGATCTCCATCCCAGTCAAGAAGTCCGTTCTGGGACTGACTGAGGAAGAGACGCTGGAGAGGATGACCCGGAAGAGGAAGAGGGTCCAAACAAGAGCTCAGAAGCTGGTGGAGCAGGCCAAGAAGGAGCAACAAGCCTCCATTGTGAGGAAAAAGCAGGCCCAGGCAAGGCTGAAGGCCTTGGCCGACCAGCGAAGAAGAGAGGCTGAGCTGGCAGCCCGCGATGAAGCCTTTGCAAAGGTGCAGGCTGAGCATGAGGCCAGGCGTCAGGAGGAAATGGCCAAGCAATTGCGCCAGGTGGCCAAGGGCAAGTGGGATGTGCCCGAAACTTCCTCAAGTGCGAGGCCACCAGCACCAGCACCAGGCGAGATCTTACCAGAAGAATCCTTTACACGCCTGCTGGTGATGGGCGCTGATGAAGATGTACTATCCCTTGTGGATAAGTACCAGGAGGAGGAGGAGGTCGCTGAAGTCCCTCCACCCGCGCAAGGGGGTGGTGGAGGTGAAGAAGACCCACTGGCCGCGCACGGGGGTGCCAGTGGAGGAGAAGAAGTGCGGGCGACCACCCCGGAAAAATTGGCGAGTTTCTCAGACATAAGCTCAGACTCTGAGGATGCAGAGGAGCCAAGGGCTGAGGAGCCGGAGCAGGCAGCAGCTGAGGAGGTGATATCTTACTCCATGGTGCAGAGGATGGAGCCAAGGGATCTGTTCCCAGACATTGATGATAAGGCTCGTCGTCCTCCCAGTCGCCCCCGATCTACAGATGCCTCGACATCAACTTCCGGGCGACCAGCAGCATCCTCTTCATCACCAGCTAGGCGTGCGCGTACTGAAAGGCGACCTTACATGCTCTGCATCCAAGAGCATCAGCTGATTGATGAGGATACCTTCCAGTCGCTGGTGACAGGAGTACATCGGTGGGAGCTCCGCGGGGACATGGCGTTTCTAAATTCACGAGTGCCTGAGCCTTCAGCATTCAACATCATCCCCATCAGCGGACTCCCTCACCAGTCGGTATACGCTTCAAGGATCTCTGACTGGTGTCTGCCTTTGCAGCCGATGGAGTATTTCAATTCCACTCTCTACGAGTATGCTGAAAACATCACGGCGGAGGTGGAGAATGCCGTCAATGACGAAATGATATCCAGCTACCGTAGACTCTGGAGGGTGGATCCGGAACTATGTCTGGAGTTCCGGAGGTGGAGGACTTTTGATAGATGCCAGCGCCTGCTGACAGTGGAGAAGCGGGCGGTCCTCTATGCCAGACTGGGTCTTGGCTACTGGAGAGCGGATGAGGAGTGGGCTCATGCCTTCATGGGCACCGATCCTGAATGCCCCCAGCAGCTGTCTACAAGGAGGATCAAGCGCCGCTTGCTGAAAATCGCTGTGTATAGGCAGCTGACTGGAAGCTCCAGCCTCCCGCCTCTGAAAAGGATCAAGTTACCTTTCCTCCAGTTTCAAGTCACCAGTCGGGGGTACCGGCTGACGTACGCACTCCGTCGCCTCAAAGTGCTGGTTACCCTCCCGAGGATCCCTCCCTACCATGCTATATTGTTCGACATGGCTGCCAACGCTCTGCTGGTAGACCACTTAGTAGAGGAGGATCCCTCTCGTGGTTGGTGGCTGACCCTTGCCGTCCCTCCTGTTCCTATTGTCTCGGGCGATCTCGTCCCTGATCATATGGACTGGCAAGTGGTGGAATTCACAGCCCCACCCATTTTTGAAGAAGTCCAGCCAGCTCCAGCTGCAGTGCCAGTAGCAGAGCCAGCAGCTGATGTACCAGTAGAGGAGTCAGCAGCAGCTGATGTACCAGCAGAGGAACCAGCAGCAGCTGCAGTGCCAGCGGAGGAGCCAGCCCCGATGGAGATATCAGCTGAATCTGAACCAGCAATGGCTCCTTCCGCAACTGATGTACCTTCCTCTTCAATGGAAGTATCAGCACAGCCTATCTCCGAGATCCATCCTCCTGCGCAACTCATTGCCTTAATTGATGCCAGGCTGGATCAACGATTTTCCTCCTTCCGGACCGAGATGACACAACAGTTGGAGTCAGTCACCGCTGGAGTGTCCTCCTTTTTGGCGCAGATCCAAGAGGGGGAAAGTACGCGAGCACGTGCTGAGGCAGAGAGAGCTCGTCTTGCTGAAGAGGAGAGGAGGATTGCTGCTGAGGAAAGGGAGAAGAGCAGACAAGATATGGCAGCACTCACTGAGATCCTGAGGTCGCTCTCAAGCAAAACTCAATCACCAGGATCATCTTCTCAGCCATAGTCTAGCTTCTCTATTTTGTTGTAAGTAAATGCTTATCAGCTAGATTAGTCAGTTATCCTTCCTGTACATGTAATGCTACATCTTTAATGGAATGATTGCTGACAAGTTGATGACAACCTCTCATTGTCCAACAATTGTCAAGTATTTACTTACCAGCTGAACTTACACTTCCAGTGTAATCAGCACCAGCACTCGTATCACACACTTTAAATCTTTTTGCTCTGATCTCATTTTTCATATTTTAAACGAGCAATATCTCTCCTGGTTTGAGGGGGAAGATTTTTAGTTAGAGCTGATGTGAGGAAGTATTTTCATGGGCTTAGATCTGATAGGTTTATTTTGTAAAACCCTGAAATACTTTGTAACTTTCCTCATCAGCTGAGTGCTCGCTGGTTAGGCTTTGATCGCACCAAAAAGGGGGAAATTGTTGGGAAATTTGGCTAAGTTTCCTCTCCCCAGTAGCTACTTGTTTAGATTCTAGTTTGGTGTTTTGGTGGATCAAATCCTAAGTCCTACCAGCGTCAGTTTGTCTCTAGAATAACTCTAGTCTCAAATGTAAAGTCCTGTTTAGGTCTTTTGAGTTGTAAGTCGCAGCTGATCAAGACTCATGCTGGCTACTGTTCACCAGCATGAGATATACTTACCAGTTGAGAGAAGTCTCACCAGCAAGCGACTGACAAAACTCGTGCTGACACTGTTCACCAGCATGAGAAGAGCTAATGACTGGTTACTGTTCACCAGTTGAGAAGATTTTCATCAGCAGGCGGCTGACAAACCTTACCAGCAGAATAGGTGTTCTCACTGACACTGTTCACCAGCGGTGAAGTCACCAGTCATGGGAGATTCCAAGAGTTAACATCCAGACAAATTGGTAGACTTAGATTGTGCCAACGCAAGTCACCAGCAGAGACTGCCAGCACAAGATCACCAGTATATTCTGCCAGTCGGATGTTACCAGCAGAATTCAAGATTCGCTCTCCCAGAGTCTTAGAGACAAAAAGAAGATTCGTCTGAGGAATAAGCTGACAAAGTATGACTTTAAGGGAGGATACCTTAAAGTCTATCAGTTCAAGACACCAGTTCTGATTCCTCGTACTGACGAATAGTGCCGTTCTGACATAAAGAGATCAATGTCAGATAAAGTGGACAAAAGCATGGCACTTTCCGGAAATTCCTACCTGCCGCCATCTGAAGGACATGCGAGGACAGAGACCTTTTCCGGATGTGTCCAAACGGCTAGAAGATTTGAATGGGATCCTGCGTCTATAAATAGGTCGGAACCACCAACATTTAAGACGCTTGCTTCCTGACATTCAATACTCTTCACCTACCGAAAGACTGCAAATTTATTACGCTCAAGCAAGTAGAAGCAAAACACTTTCGAGGCCTTTCCAAAGGCTTTCCGTGTGTTGATTTATTCAAACACGAGACTTCAAGCTTCCAGCTTGTAAGTTACAGATCTCTTTGGTGTTCTTTCTCTTCCGAGGAAGTTCACAGCAGCTCTTGTGCCAGCCAGCACCTGAGTTATTACGGGCTTTTGCCGTATTAAGAAGATACGTTCTTGGGAGAACTAAACACCCAGTGAAGCTGTGGAGGTTGAAGTGATGTGCTCGCACTCCACCAGCTGATCAGAGTTGAAGAAGGAATCAAGACCGGGAGCGGTTGATCTAGCGAAGTGGTGGACAAGGGTCGCACCAGCTAGAGATAGATCGTAGGCAACTTGTACCTGATTACTCTATAGTGAATTTCCAGTGCTACGACTGGAGAGTGGACGTAGATCAGTTGATCGAACCACTATAAATCCTTTGTCTTTTATCAGCTTTCTGCATTTCATACTGATTTAAAACCCAGCACCCAAGTGCTGGTGTATATCTGAAAACTGATATAACCTTGCAAACAAGGCTAAAAATATTCTAAGTCTTGAGCTACCAGCTGACGAGCCAGTCGCCAGTCAGCTGTGTACGCAGAGTGCAAGTTGACTTACCAGCTGACAAGGTCCCAGTCAGCTGAGTAACCAGCAGAGTGCAAGAAACGATTAACCACATTTTCCGCTGCTAAGTTATACCCTGATAATCCGGGACCAACAACATTCAAATGCATTTCCCTTCTCGAAGTATTTAAAACTCATCAAATCACAAGATAATGTTCACCCTATAAGCTCTAGTTATTTTTTTCCCTCTTGGGTGGACATTGAGAATACAAAACCATAATCATATACTTGAATCACAAACTATAGAAATAAATAAAACAATAATCCGTAGAGCAATTATTCATATCTATAGAGATTGCAATTTCAAACCTGCAACCCATATATTGTATCCTTCAAAGCTTTAAAAAACTTTGTACGATCTCTTTGCTCAAATTCTCTGTAAGCTTCATTGGAGTCATACTTTAATTTAGCGATGTTGGCATTGTATGTGGACCAATTGCTGGCCTTTACAGCTGTCTATAACAATTCTTTGTACTTCTTACAAGCAAATTATTTATTCCAATTTGAATACACGTGTCGCGCACAGTGCACGCACCTTCATTTGGGTTGAAGGTTTGAGATTGCAATCTCTGTAGATTTGGATAATCGCTCTAGGAATTATTGTTTTATTTATTTCTATAGTTTGTGATTCAAGGAGATGAATATGATGTTGTATTATCAATGTCCGCCGAAGGAGAAAAATAAATAAATAAATAGAGCTTATAGGGTGAGCACCATCTTGTATTCGATGAGTTTTAAATACTTCAAGAAAGTACATGCATTTGAATATAACAAATAATATTTCAACAATCAAACAGAGTTGTTGGTGTTAACTCGTTTTGGTATAATTCATAAACAAAATAAAGATTGAGGTATTTTTAACTAATAATAATACATTAGGGTATTTTTTCAAAAATATTAATAGATAGGGGTATTTTTCTGAAAATATTGAAAGATAAGAGTTTTATTATGTTTTGATTTGCCACGTAGGATGCCACGTGGGAAGCCAAGTGGCATTTAACGGTTGAGTCATCAAAAATTAACGGTGTTAATTCATTTTGGTATAATTCATAGAAAAAAATAAAGATTAGGGTATTTTTATCTAACTCTAATAGATTGTGGTATTTTTCCGAAAAAGTCAATTGTTTAGGGTATTTTCCCCGATTTACCCTATTTGAAAATAGCCAATTTTATTATTAAAAAATCTTAAATGGCCAGTATTACATAGATATACAAGAATTAGCCAAATCTAAATGAACTTCCACAAATACCCTTATTATTGATCTATTCTTTGCAGTTTTTTTATTTTAACCAATTATTATCACAATCATTCATTCATTATTACTTAAATTAATACTCTCTCCGTCCCACTTCATTAGTCCCTCTTTCCTTTTTCGTACGTCCCATATAATTGTCCCCTTACCTAAAATAGAAAGTTTATTCCCACTCACTAATAAAATACTAATTTTATTTATCTCTTACTGCATTGGTTATTGTGCCCACATGGTAGGGGACTAATTAAGAGGGAGTACTAAAAATACATTTACCTAATTTATTTTTAATTTACATTTATTAAAATACAAATTATTAATTATTTAAAATATAATTTGCGATTTGAATAAAAAAATAGTGAGATTACATTTGTGACTAAAGAAACAAAAATTGAAATTGAAATTAACGATTTAAAAAAATTAATTTTCATCTACTCAAAATTGTGTTTGGATAGTTGTGATTATAAAAAATTATGAAATTAAAAATAAGAAAATGAAGTGAAAAAAAAAATTAGTCGCACAGTTTCCAATTCTTAATTTTAATCCAATTTCATTTTTCAGTTTTTTCTTGTGTAATTAACATTTTTAAAAATTAATTAAATATTTTTATTTCAATAATTAAATTAAAATTTATATCCTAATTATTATATTTAAAAGATACCGACACTATAATGTCATTAACATTATTTTAAAATTTTTAGACATAAATAATATAACAATATTTATCATATTAAAAAAAGTAATAAATCAAAAGAAATTATTGTTGGGATTCATATCTAAAATTGAGGGCAATTTGAGAATATGACTATTTTTTTGAATATATATATAAAAGTGGTTATTTAAGATTTTTATATAGTAAAAATGGTTAGTTAATGTTGAGAACTTGAAGAAGGTAAGTATTAATATTCCACTAATTGAAGCTCTTTCTGAAATTCCAGGTTACATGAAATATCTCCGGAAGCTGATGAACGGGAAGAAACATTTCGTGGAGAATGCAACCGTGAAGCTTCATGAGCAGTGCAGCATGGTCCTAGAGAAGAAACTTCCAGTCAAACGAAGTGATCCAGGATGCTTCACCATTCCAGTAGAGATCGGGGGATTCAAGTTCGAGAAGGTGTTGTGCGACACTGGTGCCAGCATCAACCTAATGTCCTTCTCTATCTTCCAGCGCCTCAAGATTGGAGAGTTGAGGCCGACTACAATTACGTTGCAGATGGTAGACCGATCTGTGTCTCGCCCGAAAGGTATAATTGAGGATGTTCTCATTCGTGTGGGTCATCTAATTTTTCCTGCAGATTTTGTAGTCTTGGATATGAAGGAAGATGGCAGTACACCCCTCATCTTGGGAAGGGAATTCCTAGACACTAGTGCTGCTCTGATTAATTGCCGTGGTGGAGAGATCACGCTTCGAGCAAATGAGGAAAAGATCACATTCAAGCTCGACACAAGCCGGCAACAATTCGAATGCTTCAGAATCATAGCCCGAGAGGAAGCAAATGAGGAAGACGAAGGACTGTCTGAAGAAATCAAAGAAGACCGCGCCGCTCAAAGATGGGAGCGAGGGAACGAGTCGGCAAAATTGTCAATTACACCGTCTCTTCCCGAGCTCACTGCTGTCATCCAAGACCGGTGGGTTTACATGGTGGATTCTCATGGGAGGCGAGTGCGATCTAGCCTGCCCTAGTTCTAAACTGAGGTATCATCGAGCTACGACGTTAACTAAAGCACTTGTTGGGAGGTAACCCAATCTTTACATGCTTTCTTTTCGTTTCCCGCTGTTCTTCTTTACAATTTTCGTTTTTTATTTCCGTTGGTGTGTTTAACTTTATTTTCAAATTTCTGTGTTGCATTTATTTTAGTTTATTTTCGAAAAAAAAAAAGCAGGAGGAATGCCTCTGTTTCGATCGACAGGATCCCTGTTGATCGACACAGAGGGTTGAGCACGGAGAAATCTTTCGACCGACAGACACAGAAGTCGACAGAAGGCTCTGTGTCAATCGACAGGCTCCCTGTCGATCGACACAGAGTGCTAACCGCCCCAAATTTCCGTTACAAGGGCTGATTTCCTCGGGTGGATAAAAATGTCGATGTCTGAGATCGACAGTCAGGTACCGTTCTTCTTCTTGTCTGATTTTTAAACTTTTTCTTACTCTCCGAGTTCAAAATAAGTTCGGGGGGATGTGGACAAGAAGATTGAACCTTTATCCCTTATCTTTATTCACTTTCCTA
The DNA here is from genome assembly GCA_026898455.1 of Plectranthus barbatus. Classification (NCBI taxonomy): domain Eukaryota; kingdom Viridiplantae; phylum Streptophyta; class Magnoliopsida; order Lamiales; family Lamiaceae; genus Plectranthus; species Plectranthus barbatus. Next base: position 8,149 of record JAPKLW010004759.1, read on the forward strand.
TTTTACTTGCTTTTATTTAGTTTATTTAAAATTTTGTCAATAAGAAAAAAAAATATAGATAGTATGTGAGGAAAATCTTTAAGTAATTGAACCCTCTAGCATTATATGCAATGTTTGGAATCGATCTTTGATTAGTTGAGTTGATTTCGATTGTGGTTGATTTGCCTATGAATGTAGAATACCGCATGATAGGGTCTAATTGAAACTTACACTTGCATGATGTTTGAGTGGATTGAAATTGACTAAGGAAGAATTTTTTAACCCAAGTGAGTTTTTGAGCCTTTATTTGTTCATGAGAGATTCGCATGTATGTTTTCGTTTCTCTAGAACTTGCTTTTGTTCTGTTTTGAGACTGCATAGTGTGTACAAGGATAGAAAATGATCTTAGGTCATCTTTGTTAGCCCAATCCTAAACACTATCCCTTCATATGTTGAAATTATCCCTAGTAAGCCGCATTGTGCCTAACTCCATTTTTTGTGTCTTGTCTATGAGATTTACATGGAGTTATAATGGTTTTTCTCTTGTCTATAAGATTGATGGAAGAAAGGGTGGTTCAGTATGTGTTGCGGAAAAGAAATTTATAGTATAGTGGTGAATAAAAGATGGAAGGTTGTATAGCTCAAAATAAATTAGAATTCTCATAAGCCCTATGTGTAAAATCATGTGTTAATTTTTTATAGGGTATAAGGGATTCAATAAGAGAGCTTGAAAAGAAAAAAAAAAAAGAATCTTGATTTGAATTGTGAAATTTTAGGAGAAAGGTAGATGTTCATAAGAGAGTGAATTGATATTGATAAGGTGGACGCACTTAGTTGATTTTGAGTCACTTGACCATATTTCCCTACCTTTCACAAAAAGCCTACATTACAACCTTATCAAAAGTCCTTTTTTATTCTTGAATTGTGTGCACAAATAAGCAGTGGAGATTTTAGAACTCTTGCAAGCCTATGGTAGAAATTTCTTCATACATGTTGTGAGTGCTTTCATTGAAACCCAAACATTTGAGTGATTGAGCGATACACTTTCCTGTGAGTCTTCTGAAGTTGATGAATATCTTATCTCTTTCAATTGCTTGTGTGATTTGGATTGATGAACCTTGATTGTGATGAATCTTGTGAGGCATTGCACTTTCAACTGCTTGAGATTTCTTTCTTCTTTTCTTGGATTGAGGACAATCTAATATTCAAGTTTGGGGGGTTTGATAAGCTCATAATTATACTCATTTACCTATATTTTTTTCCATTGTTTCAAGTGTTTTATTATATGTTTTTATTATTATTGTGCATGAGTCTATTTTGGAGGGTGTTATGCCATTGATGGGTGATTTTTGAAGGTTTTAGGCCTAAGTTCACGAGAAAACCGTTCCGAAAGCAGTAACGTGTGAGAGTAGCAGTGAAGAGTTCTTCCACAAGAGGAATTCGGGCTATTGGCACATGGCAATGGATGAAGCTTTGAGTTAGTTCTCCAACGCAACTGGAATCGGGTCAATCGGAGTTCGGGAGAGAAAGTTATGGCCAAAACCGTGAGACTGCGCAGAAGGATCGATACATGCATTCATGTCGATCGAAATCCTCCCTGTCGATCGAAACAGAGGTCAAAATTTCAGAAACGTCACAAAATTCAGCTTGGATTTTGACTGGATGGTTGTGTCGATCGACAGCCTGCCTGTCGATCGACACAGAGGTCCGAGAAGGCTATTTTTGGCCTGTTTTTGCAGTTTTTGCTATTTTGATCCAATACCCAATTAGGTCTTTCTTCCCCCTCTATAAATATGAACTCTTAGGCACGAAAATGATCTCTTTATCTCTTTTTCTCTGTTTTACTGAATACATTGGAGTTTTTCAAGACATTGAAGGTTCCTATTTCATTTGTAAGTTCATTAATTAAATGTTTCTTTATTTTCTAGTCATGATTTGTGGCTAGAACCTTAAACAGGTTCTAGAGTTATGATTTCTTTTCTGATGCATGTTTAATTGATATCAACTCTCTAAGCATGGATTAATTCTCTGATTTAATTTAATAATCTAGATTAAAAGAAGGACCGATAGGTGAATTGAGATCTAGGTTTATAGTTAATAATTGATGGATCGAGAGATGAAAATTATTAACAGGAAGAGAGAATTAATTGTGTTTGTTTTCTGTCTCAAAAGGAAGAAACCTACATAGGAATAATTAGATAATTATGAGATTGATTAATTTGGTGTTCTTGAGACCGAGAGGAGATAGTCACTAATTAATAATCTAGGATTTAATTGTCTGACCAAGGAATTTAATCCACTAAAATCTATGTTTTTCTCATTGCTCAGTTGATTGATATTTGCATGTTGATGATTAGAATATCTGCCCTAGGATCTGTGCTTTCTTTAATTGATTCAAAACCCTTTAATTTTCGCATTGTTATCTTTAAATTAAAAAAATCAAATCCCTTTTCAAATTCCCTCAAATTTCTATGTTCTAAAAACTATGACTAGTATTTTAGGTTTTTCGTTGCACATTCCCTATGGGATCGACCACCTTAGGGTGTAATTACAAATTTATTTGCTTAACCGCTAAACTGCAGTTATCAGTAGTAGCAAATACCATGTGTAGCATTCAGAAATGCTAACTCCACCGCATTTTTTATGCTCTTGTGCTGATCACTGACAATGATCAGTCCTTCGCAATCTCCAAAGCAAACATGCAAGTGATGCATGAACCACATCCACGACTCATCATCCTCTATGGGTCCAATCCCGATAGCAAGAGAAATTAACCGTTGATTGCCGTCTTTCGTCACCGCAACAAACAACATTCCCTTATTCTTGCCCTTCAGATGTGTGCCATCTATAACGATCACTGGGCGCATGCAGCTGTGAAATGCATCGATGCAAGGAGCAAGCGCCAGAAACATGTGCTTGAACAAACTCTCCGAAGAAGTAGATATATCATACTTCGTGCCTGGGTTACGCGACTGTAGCATGTGTAAGTAGCCCGACAGCATCTCATAAGACTTCTCCCACTCGCCGAATACCATTGCAATGACTATGTTTCTTGCCCGCAGGGCAAAGCTGTAATCAATCTTGATGCCGAATTGAATCAACAATTCAGACATCATCTCATTCGGCTCTAGAATAGCGCCCTCCGCCGCCAACTTACTTGAGAAATACTTACCCAACAGTCTCGCGGGCACTCTGCGGGGAGCAACACGATCAATATCCGTCTGGCAGCTGTGCATCAAATCACACTTGAATACTCTCCAAACAGTTCCAGATTGTCTTGCACGTAGCATAAAAGGACAACTATTCCCATGCTTGCATCTGAAGTTGAGTCGAGTAGTGTTGGACCTCTCCGTGGAGTATTCCAACCGGTGATGCAAGTGATGCAGTCCTACTGCAAGGTCAAGTTCCTCCTAGTTGCTAAATGTCGCTCCAATGCATAGCTCAGTCGGGGCCCAATCTGCAGGCATAATCCACTCCAAACGCTCAGGAGCATCAACCTCTATTAAAGGAAGTATCCAACTCCTTACTTCCTGATCATGTAGATCTGCAGCCACAGACTGACTCAAGTTATTGTTAGATAGTCCATACTGATCCATTCGCCCAGGAGCTAGAATACATCTAGAAAAATCACTGACCAAGGACTCAAACAACCGACTCCGGCCCTCCTCCTCCTCCTCGTCCCTCTCCTCCTCGCCTGCCTCCTCCTCCTCATCATCATCACAATAATCATCATCATCATCTATAGATTCCGCCTCATACTCATCTACGAAATCATCAGCTAATGAGATGCTAGGACCACCCATTCGTGTTGATCGCTGTGACCGTGACTGAGGTACCTGAAATTCGGACTTATTTTGCTTCAATTTGGTGACCACATATATAACTGGATCAATGCTATTTTCATATAGCATCCGCGTTAGATATTCATCTGTCTTCAGTCCAGCCTTCACATGCCTCGATCCCCCAGATATACTGCTCATGTAAAACAAGCAGTAACTAGTTGTGAGGAGATCACAGTGCATGATCTCATGAATCTCGGACAAAATGGCATTGTAGGAGATCCGTTCACTCCTCAAACATATCAATTGCTCGTCTCCGCCCATATACTCGGATCTGTCCTATGCACCACCATGATGTATGATGAAACGTTGATACGATATCTGCAATAAATGATACAAAAATATTAAATAAAATCTAGAGCATGAACCGGCAGACAATTCGAGATCTCGGAGTTATATAAAAAAATTGAGATCTCGTGACAAAATCGAGATCTCGAGTTGATTTCGAGATCTCGACTTCGAAGTCAAGATCTCAAAATCAACTCGATATCTTGATTTTGCTGGATTTTTTCCAAAGTTCTCTGCGTATTTTTTATGAAGAACAATACTAAAATCACTATATTTTCTAAAAAAATTAAGATATACAAGTCGATTTTGAACACATATCATCATAATAATGCAGAAAACGAATGAAAATAAGGAAAAATGGTTGAAATCAACATACTTTCGATTTTTTGCTCTCAAAACTCTCTCAACTATCTTCAAAAAATATTTTGTATGCTTCCTCGTACAATAGAAAGACAAATTTGTTTGTAAAAGGTTGTAATAAATTTACAACAACCTTTGTAGTTGGAAATAAATGATATAATAAATATTTTCAAAAATGGAAATAACTTTAATAAAGTTGATTTTGTCTTGTAGCTGAAAATGGAAGAGAGAAAAAGACAAAAGTACAAAGTGACTAGAAAACTTATATTTTTATCCTTGTGGCTATAAAATATAAAAGTGGCTACTTGTATGTATTCCCACTTAATTTTTTTATAGGAATATTTAATTTTTTGCTTCAGCGAAGTAAGAAATTATCAAGAGTTTTTATAGGAATATTTAATTTTTTATAGGAAAATTAAAATGCATTTTTTTATAAAAAATTTATCAAGAGTTTTTATTTAAACACTTCTAAGTATAATTATATTTTTATTAAATAAATTCAGATTAAATTAATAGTTTGAGCATTTATTTAGGAATATGTATAGTTTGCAATATGATTGAAAAAATTATAATAATTTGTAATATATTTAAGAAAATTACAATAGTTTGTACTCCCTCCGTCCGGGCATATTAGTCCACTTTTCCTTTTATGACTAATGCAACTAACTGTAGTAATATTATGTATTATAATCGTGTGTCATGTTTTCAGATAATGCATCGAATTAGTTTATATAATACAACTATTTTCGATAAATAATGCAACTTTTCATGTAAAACAAAATTGAAATTCCTGAAAATTAGAGATGGTGACATATGAAATTAATTTTTTTAAAAAAAATAAATTGTAAAAAAATTCGAAATTAATGAAGAAAAATAATTAATTTTGAGATGTTGATAATTTAGGGATCAAATCCCACGAAATTAGGAAGGAAAGAGCGTTAATTTTGAAATGCAATAATTAAGGAATCAAATCTCATGAATTTAGGAAAGAAAAATCGTGCAAATATAATTGTGATGCCAAAATGAAATATGTGAAGAAACCGCCGCAGCCGTGGTCGCCGCCGAGGGGGAGAGTTCAGATTCCTCTCCGGCCAAGAAAGCTTAAGCTTGCATTTGCATAGCATTATTATAGTTGTTGATGTGTAACAAACATATACTATATAATTATATAAACAAATCACCTTCAAACCTTCCATATCCATAATCTCCATAATACTATAGTCTATAGCAGATGAGTACATTTGCATACAAAGAAACTATGTAAAGAAACCAACAAAACACAGCCATTTCTTGCTGAACCCATTTAGTATCATTTATGGAGCTATATCAGTTGAGTGGTGTAGGAAATGCCTGTTGGAATCTTCCTCAGATTCTGACATTGGCTTATTGTGAGTCTCTCAAGGCAGGGCAAAGCTCCATTGCGTATCTTAATCCTTTTCAGCTGTTCCATTTGATCCAACTCCAGTATTTTGAGCTTCAGAAATGTCCCAGCACAAAATTCCAACCGGTTTCCGGTGTAGGCATCTAGCAACTGGAGCTCCAGCAGATGGCTAAGCTTCCCAAGAATCGTTATGGGGTTGTCGACATCTGTCAGCCTAGACCACTTGAGGCGTATTCTAACCAGTTCATGAAGTCTTGAGATCCACTGCGGCATCCTCTCCAACCGCCCCCACAGATACAAACGCTGGAGTTGAGGAGGTTCCTCCATTTCTTGAATTTCCAGAACTTGGTTCTGATTCTCTGATGCCAGACTCAATGAACGAAGACTTCTCACCGCTTCAATGGCTTTGCATAGAAGTGGCCCGCCGTTTCTTGGTAAACCCACAATCCCTAGCTTCCTGAGCTTCTTCAGATTCTTCAACTCCTGAACCAGTCTGTGATCCTTATCCGCTCTCACAAATGATAGTTTCTGCAGGTTAGTTAATTTGCCTATTTCCATTGGTACCTTCACACCCTGCACTGCATTGAAGCTTTCACGGCTAAGAGTGGTGTGGCGGCCGGCAAGCAAGTGTCTTAGATTTTCAAGGGAGAGAAGCGAGTCGGGTAGCTCTGTCACAAATGTTTCCTTTACATTCAAGGTCTCGAGCAGCTTCAATCGACCTGTGCTTATGGGCAAGTGCTTGATTCTCGTGTTACGTAGAGACAGATACTTCAAGAGTAAGAGCCTCTTGATTCCATCAGGAAGAGCTTCTAAAGCTGCATCATCCAAATGCAGAATTTTGAGAAGCTTCATGTTGGGAATGATTCCTGGTGGGATGCTCCAGCCTGAGGTCAATGATAACAAGGTATGAACATCACCCTGCAGTTTCTTCGGCACACTGAATTCACTATTTTGTATTGACAGCCTCTGCATATGCATCTTCTCCGAAGCATCACCTGCTGCACAAAACATCTCAGCTTCTGCTTTGGAGAGCGCAATCTTATGCATAAGGCTATGGACTCTGCAAGTTCGTGGCCTTCCATCCAGCTCCAATTCACATGCCTCTACCAAGTTTCTCTCCATCAGCTCTTCAAGATACTCTTCTCCAACATCTTCTGGTTCTTTCTGACCCACTTGCCTTATGAAATCCTCCGCCATCCACAGCCTGATCAGCATCCGACGGCTCACAGGGCGGTTCTCGGGGAACATGCTCATGTACAGAAAGCAGCTTTTGAGATGGTGATCAGGTAAGTCGTTATAACTCAACAGAAGAGATTGTGTGATTCTTGAGAGTTTGCCAGTATTGAGATTCAGTTCATCTCGCAGACTACTCTCCAAATTTGTGAATTCGGATTCTTTCTTCTCTCTGAGGGACAAAAGCTTTCCCATTTCAGCTATCCCAAGAGGCAATCCCTCACATGCTGACAACAGCTTTTGAGATGCCTCACTTATCCCTTGTGAGGTATAATGATCACCACTTTCTGGGAAAACCCTTCTGAGGAAGAGCTCCTCAGCCATTTCAAAAGGCAAAGGTGGGATTTTGTAGCTGTCAGTAGTAGAGTTATCTCTACAGGAAGAAGCAATATCTCCTCTTCTTGTAGTGATGATCACTCTACTGTTGTTAACTTGTGGGAATGCATATTTTACCGACTCCCAATCTTTTCTATTCCAATTATCAAGAACTATTAGGTACCTCTTGAGTTGCAGATAATCTATCAACGTGTCAATGAGATCCTGAGAAGAAACAGGGGAGCTGGAAGACTGACCTGTTTGGTTGCGTAATTTGCTGTACATGTATGACAGGAAAGCTCCCGTCTGCTCAAACATGGATGCATCGAGCCAAACATGGCAATCAAAATCTGACTTGAGCTGCTCATACACCAGCTTCACAAGCGCAGTCTTGCCAGATCCGCCCATTCCCACCACGAACCTCACGCTGTATGCTTTGTCAACATCGAGCACCCAAGCAGCTAGCGCCGCCCTCGGTCCCTCAACTCCGACAGTCTCCCTTTCAAGCACGTGCAGAGGAGCAATGACTGCTTCGTGCTCAGGCTCAGCCGAAGTAGAAACAGGATGAGATGAGAAGAAGTTTTGGTAGTCGCCCTTCTTCTCTTTGAAGCTTTTGAGCTCAGTCTCAACCTTGGACATTTTGTCTGTAATGGAATGAGTCGTCACCCCCCCCCCCCCATCTGGTGTACCAAGGGTTGCTGGCAGTAGCATTCTTGTACGCATACATCTCAACAACACACTCTATATCCAAATCAATTTTGCGAAGCTGCTCAATCCACACCCTCATATTCACATTCATATTCTCGACTCTGAGTCTGAGGCCGTCTGCAGCTTTGAGAACTTCTGCAATCATCTCGTGCTCTCTCTTCAACTCGTTGATCCTTTCCTCGATAGTCTTTCGCAACCTCCATTCGTTAGTCATGAAACTTTCAATTTTGTTAATAAGATAGGTGACAGCAAACTGAGCCATCTCTCCTCGATTAATTTCTCTCCTGCACAAACAGACAAAGAAATGGATCAATTGTTTCTGTGAGAGGGGATTGAAGACGACCAAAACCTAATCAAATCTATTTGCATCTAATTAAAAACCCAAAGAGACGAATGGATGCTTTATCTTTTGACGTCACAAGCTATATATAATAAAAATATACATGGAGTTTTTTTTTTTTTTTTCCCCCTTTTGTGTGTGTGTGTGGATGCTATTGCTACCTGCACTCACTGGCACTGAATTCTTTTCTTTTCTTTTCTTTTTCAACATGTTGACATCTCTAATCCTGAAGGACCTGAACCTTAAAACGCGCTAGCTTTTGAGTAGAGTAGTCAAAGTTGATTTAAATGATTTTCAATACCCATTTTGATTAAGTGGCATTTTAAACATACTCACTTTTTATAACAAATACAAAAAATACCCAAAAATATACGTTTCTGTCGAAATTAGGTTGTAAGGTGTCCTTTTTAAAAAACAATGAGTTTTGAATTACATTACAGTATCTATATGATTTAAATAATATTTGAATATTAATCATCCAATTCCAACCTTTAAATAAAAAATAGAATTTTAAATACTTAGGTTGATAGAAAAAAAATCATAATTATTAATTAGATAGTATAATTTGACCCGAATCCGCATCCAACCAAATCAGACCCGGAATCGAACACGCGTCAGAATCTTTGTCGATGATGCAGACCCGATTCAGACCAGACTCCGACCCAGCATTTTAACCCTGAAACTTACCCGGTTGGAACTGGTATTGATGATTCCGACTCAATACCGATCCGGTCAAAACTTTGAATCCCTGATATTTTAACAGCCGAAAAATAACTTCACCCATTATATTCTGTCGACAATTATTTTCACTGGTCCCCCCTTTCAAACACGAAGTCTACCCCGCCGGTTCCGATATGTTGAAGATGGAGAGTAGGAGAAACGAAGATATGGTGAATGTGTATGCTACTTTGCATATGAATTCGATTATATAAAGCAACCAATCTCAATCATTTCATTTCTTGATTGGATTGATCAATACAGTAAAGGTCATCCACTCATCTGCATTTTAGTGTACAAGTAATTTGAATTCACTCATCTAATCAAAAAGTATGTCGATTGTCATGCATGTGTTCATGTTAGCATACTGTTAGGATTTTTTATAGAGAAATTCTTCCTTACTTTTTGTTTTGGTGGGTCAAAAGTTGTAAGCCATCTTAGTCAGTTTTTCCAGTTTCTAGAGTTCTAAACTGTAATCCTTGTATAGGATCGAATTGAGTTGTAATAGAACTTAGACTGAAGACCGAGCAAATGAGAATGCTCGAGAACTGACTATTACCACGCCTAGCCTTGACCTAAAACTGTGTTGGAGCACTCAGTTTAAGGTCCGTCCATACTGATAAAGAGAAGTCAGTATGAGGGCTTTCCCGAACTGACTAAGGAGAAGTCAGTTCAAGGGATTTCCATACTGATAAGGAGAAATCAGTATGAGGGCGTTTTCCATACTAACTATGGATAGTCAGTATGAGGGTTTACCATACTGACCCTGGGAAGTCAGTATGAGGGCAAAGTTGTACTGACTTTTAATAGTCAGTATCAGAGCCTCTACCTTTAAAGAATGAGCTATTCGAAAGACATCGAAGCTCAGTCAGACTCAGGCATTCATACATGCCCAAGTCAGTACGAGGTTATCCAAACTGGGATTCCTCGGGCTGAAAAAAAGTCTGACATAAAGTTAGTGTAACGTACACTAACGTTGCAGATCAGAGCAGAAAGGAGACCTAAGGCATGGGCTACGATTGGACAATATAATCCATGAGTCTAACGTCTGGATTTATGAGTCTAACGGATAGAAATTCAAATTGCCATAGGTATTCCTCTATATAAAGGCCTGCCCTCTCAACCTTAAACGGTTAACCTGGACGAACGAACAAGAACAGAATACAAAAGGGCAATTTCAGGTCATCTCTATCTGCCAAACTCTTTGAGTTTCCGTGTTTTCTAACACGAGACTTGAGTCTCTGACTCAAGTTACCCACCGTGCTAACTTCTCCTAGCACGAGGCTGAAGTTTTAAGCTGAAGCTCTTCTTGGTGAATATATCTTTCTGAGATATATTCATAGCAGTCAGTTTCCTAGTCTGAATTCTGATTCTCACGGGCGTATGCCAACCACCTAAGTTCTGGGAAGAACAAGTAAATATCCAACCACCGGGAAGGAGGCTGCGGGGTGCGTCCCTACTTCAACCTAAAGACTTAGTCTGCAAAGAGTTCCTAGGCGAGTGCCACAGCTCACCGGAGGACGGAGGTGCCAACGGACTGTGTATAGATCGTAAGGAGGTTTGTATTAACTTAGTGAATTATCCAGACCTTGGGTCTGAATAGTGGATGTAGGATATTGAGATCCGAACCACTATAAGTCTTGTGTGCTCTTTTACAGCTTTCTTTACTTACTGCTCTGTTAATCTGTTTCACAAACTGACTTTGAAACCTTTAATACTTCTAAGTATCGAAGAGTATATACTATGAAACTGATTTAACCAGGACTGGACTAAGCTTAAGTCTTCCAAACACACAAAACTGACTATACTCTGTTTTAGCTAAACAAGTGCAACTGTCATATTTACTTCTGCTGCACAGTCTTGCACTCTGAGTTCGGGACCAACACATACTTTATAGGTTAATTTGACTATATTGCACGTGAGAAAGTTGAAAATATATAACACATCGAACAAATTTCAATATTTTTTTTAAAAAAACAAATCTCGGAATGGTTCAGATCGGGATTCCGACCTGTGTCGGAATCACATGTGATGGTCGGGCATGTTCAGACACAGGTTGAAACCGGGTCAGTATCTTGACCCAATTCTAACCCGATACCTACTGGATTTTGACCCGAATCCAACCCAAAATTGACCCGGATTCTGACCCAATTAGCGCAAGACTATTGACTGACCCGAATCCTAACGAAACCGACTCGATTCTTACCGAAACTAACTCGGTTCCTACGTAATAATTAATTGCCGATTCCTACCAACACACATTTTTAATTTATTTCCGCTTATTTTTATTGGTCTGAATGGTTAGGATTTTATAAAATTAATTAAATATTCATTTTGGATGATGATCTCATCATTATAATACCAATAATTACATCGGTTTCTACTTAAAACAAATCATTTGTTTGGAATGATTGCTCACCTTGAATTTTGAGTTATCATCATATTTAATTTTTTATACGAATATTTAATTTTTTTTTGGTTGAGCGAAGTAAGATATTAGAACAAAAGGAATAGGAAAATTAAACTGCATTTTTTTTTAATTTCTTAAGAGTTTTTATTTAAATACTTCTAAGTATAATTATATTTTTATTAAATAAATTCAGATTAAATTTAATAGTTTGGATATTTATTTAGAAATATATATAGTTTGTAATATGATTGAAAAAATTATATTCCCTCCGTCTCGCATAATTAGTTCCACTTTGACCGGGCACGGTAACTAATGCTTGTGAGTGTAGTGGAAATAATATTTTATTAATATGAGAAAAAAAATTTATTTTAGAAAATGAAACTAATCAAGCTATACAGACAAAAATAAAAAATGAGGCTAATATGACGAAAAAGAGAGTAATATTTTATAATTGCTACTTAACATATTAAAGTAAAGTAGTTGTGAAACTACTGTTCATTTAAGTGGCAAAAGTTATCTGTCACATCAATTTATGTTATTTTTACTTACTAGCCACCAATAAAAATTTAAATTTGATGAAAATTATTATGCCAACTTTTATTAATATAAAATGAATGAAATGGTTTGCAGCTCGGCTAGGAAAAGATTCACAATATCAAAAAGGAGCGACCTTTTTCAAATTTCTTGAAAATCTAAAATTTAAATGAATTAAATTATGAAAATTTTGGAATCCGGAAACATTTATCTTTCTTCTATAAAAAAGTCAAAACAAAAGTTTTAAATAATAGGTTCATCTTGTCTTCATAAAAAAGCCAAAATAAAGAGCTCAAAACAAAAGGTCAATAGCATGAAGAATAATTTATCATTGTACATTCATTTCCTCTGATTTGAATGCAAAAGAATAATTTCATTTTACTTGCAAATTTCTATTTATCATTTTATGAAAATTGTTTTCATGGTACATAATTGTAGAATCCAATACCAAAAATCAGTCGCCGCCCACGGTGTTATCATTTTTTGAGATAAGGCACTGTACCAAAAAGAAGTTTCTAGGTAAAAAAAAATAAATGTTAATAGAAACATTGCAAGATGCTAAATAAATAACATATTATGTTGTTTCATTTTTTGTTAAGTTAAAAAATAGTAAAGAACTTCTACTTGACTGCTCATATTTGGTTAAGACAGTAGAGAATACAAGGAGAGACACATTGCTGGTCCAAACACATTCATACGATAAGGAAGCAAAGTATGCAAAAGAGCTAAAGGCCACAATGAAAATTGTCACCAAACATCAATCCATATCTTGCAAACAAATCTATCAGGTAGTTGCAATTATATTATCTCACAATCTTGAACAAAATATATTACCATATTTCAGTGGCAGCCCTGAGGTCGTGCGAGAGCTACGCCACACCGGGGCCTCCAAATTAAGGGGTACCATTTTTAAAAAAAATTATATAATAGTATACTATTAATTTATCTTAATAGAGACCATTTGATAAAATATAAGATAAAAAACTTAATCTTTAACTCAACTAAAAATATTAAAAAATAAATAAATTTATATTTAATTTTATAAAGATGTTTAACTCAAAATACATTAAAAATATTAAGATTAATTAAGATATTAAATAATATAGTAAAATTATTCTAGATATCAATTGTTGAGGGTGTTTTTCAAAGGATTGAGAGGCCCCAGGAACTTTTATGATAAAAAAGAAATAAATCGCAGAAAATAGCTAGATAACAAATGTATTAAAGATTAAATCAAACCGTATTTGAGCTCAAGAACGAAAACAGTTCATATTCGCAGAGGAACCAGTTTGAAAAACTCTTTCTTCAAAGGAAATTACAGCGCAAAGAATTCTCGAAATTGAAATTGCCAGTAAATTCTATATAGGAGCTTAGATGGCGGAAAAAAAAAGATTTAGAAGAGGTATTTATAAGCTTTATGCGAGCTCGAACGTTTTCTATTTTTTTGCCAGATAGCATTTAATATGTTCCTGGTCTTCCGCATGCGTTTCCTACCATTTTCCCAGAGAGCTCGCAATCATAACTCCTCGTCATTAAGTAGCTTTCCCGACCGTTGGGCAGTTCGCTTAATTCTTCCATTTCAGGCGTTTCGCTCATCGGACCACCGTATGATTGAATCGAACTCCTTTTGGACGAGCTGCTTTCTCCGTCGAACTGCTTTACTTAATTTCCCTTGCCCTTGCTAGATCAAACTGTTTTTCTCGGGACGATCCACTTCTGTTTTCCTGCAAAATAATATGGGTCTCACTTATGGGCTCTTAAATTGGGCCATTTATCTGGACTGGTAATTGGTCCGTTGAAATCGACCCCCAACAATAGCCCCTTAGACTTAGCAGGGTATGTCTTGGATAGTCTGATAAGTCGAATAATCATGTCATTTCAATAGGTAAATTGAATATTTACAGATGTTGGCTCTTCGAACTCCTCAAAATCGAGAGTTCAAGATATTTTAGAAGAACTTTAAGAGTGTCTTCTCGGCCCGAAGGGTCAATTCTCTTGCAGGTGACCCTTCTTACTCGTGCAATTCCGTAAAATTGCAGCAAGTGTCGTAGCTGCGGGCCCGAAACCGCAGCTTTTTTGAAGGACAGTTCGGGTTCTGTCTAGAGTTGTCAACTGGCCGGGCCGACCCAGCCCAGCACGGCCCAGCACGGCTGAGGCCCGACCCAGGAACGGCCCACGAATCAAATGGGTTTGGTGGGCCGGGCATAGGTGTATTCGATGGGCTCATATTGGGCCTTTTTTGAAGTACAGGCCCAGGACCAAGCCCGGACCAACCCAGGCCCAGGACCGACCCATCTCAAACCCATGTCAAGCCCGGTTCAGGCCCATCTCAATTTTTAGTTAGTTTTTATTATTTTATACTAGTTATTTTAATTCTTTCTATTAATTTAGCTTCTAAATAAATAATTTTAAGTGTTCACAATTAAATCTAACCTAATTGAATAACATTTCTTTAAAGAAAAATCACAAATACTCTTAAAAAATTAATTTTAAAATGAATAAAAAATAAAAATAATAGTTCATAATAAACCCATCTCCGGCCCACCTGAGGTCCACTTCAAGCCCACCTGAAACCCAGCCCAGGCCCAGTCCAAGCCCACTTCATAGTGGTCCTGGGTTGTGCTGGGCCAAGAGAAACAGAAATTGGCCCGGCCCGGCACGACCCATCTCACTCGTGGTCCTGGGCCGTGTCGGGCCACATAATTGGTGGGCCTACCCGGGCCCGGGCCGGGCTGGGCCGGAACGGCCCAGTTGACAACTATAGTTAGCCATCTGGTTAGCCCCTGTGAGCCATTTCATCTCTCCTTTCGAGGTCTTTTATGAGGTTCATGACCTCTTTAATGTCCGGAAGTTGAACTCGAAGTGAAATTTATTTCTTTCGATAGATTTTGCAGAAGTTCATTCATGCAAACTCCTTTTCTTGAAATTCGAATTTTCGAACTGTTTTTGAATTTTGGAACTGTTTTCAAATTTTGCCACCCAGAGCAGTGTCAGTTGCGTAATTATCGCGAAGATTGGGGGTAATCGGAGACAGCTGAACGGGCGCGAGTCCTTTAACCGTCATTTTTTGGGCGTTTGGTGGTTACTCTTCCCAAGATCCACTCTCTCTCTTTGTTTTTCTCTCTATTTTGTGCGATTTCAGGCGATCGATTCTTGTGCTTCTTCCGACGGTTGGTTTTTGACCTTCGTGAATTCCAGGTAATTACTTCCTTCTCTACTCATTTCTTCTCTCTCTTTTTCTTTTTTTGTTTTTTCTCCCAGGGTTCGGAGGTTGGGTAGAACTAGGGTTCCGGTCAGGCAACGGCTGACTAGTTTGCTCGTCTTCTTTCTTTCCTCTTCCTTAGGTATCCGTTTCTTCTAAAAATGTCTACTGGCTCCGACCCTCAAAAGGAAGATTATTGTTAAATCTTCTGAAGAGTCTTCCTCTTCCTCCAGGCCGGATTAGAATCTCCTTCTTCAAGAGCCAGATAGACCTAGATCTTCCGGTAAAAGGAAGATTATTGTTGAATCTTCCGAAGAGTCTTCCTCTTCCTCCAATTCTGATGACAACATGGCCCTTGCCGAGATGTTTCAGAGGTTGGAGAGTGCCGCCCTCGGTCCCTCAACTCCGACAGTCTCCCTTTCAAGCACGTGCATGCAGAGGAGCAATGACTGCTTCATGCTCAGGCTCAGCCCAAGTTGAAACAGGATGATGAGATTGAGATGATGAGAAGAAGTCTTGGTAGGCGCCCCTATTCTCTTTGAAGCTTTTGAGCACGGTCTCAACCTCAATCATTTCTTGGTAATGGAATGAGTCGTCACTCTCACTCCCCTCCCTCTGCCGTACCAAGGGCTGGCATTTGCAGAAGCATTCTTGTACGCATACATGTCAACAACACTCACTATATCCAAATCTATTTTGCGAAGCTGCTGAATCAGAATCAACAACCTCATATTCTCATCATTACCGGCCTCCCCTCCGAGTCTGAGGCCGTCCGCAGCTTTGACAACTCCTGCAATCATCCCATGCTCTCTCTTCAACTCGTTGATCCTTTCCTCCATGCTCTTTCGCAACCTCCATTCGTTAGTCATGAAATTATCAATTTTGATGATAACATAGGTTCATTTGGTTGGAATGAATATGATTGCTTACCTTGAATTTGAGTTATCATAAAATATAATTAGTTGATAGTTAGATATATTCTTGCAAAAATCATCAATAGAAATGAATATATGCAATCAAACAGTGTCCATTCCATCTAAAACTATGCATTTTAGAAGATTCCACCAGTTCTTGCATAAAATTTCATTACTTCTTCTTTGAGCTCACACACAACTCTAAAGATCACATGTATATATATATATATATATATAGACTTGTAATCATATGTGAACCACCTTCCAGACGAGAGATGAGAACTTCAAATCCACCATTCATTTTTTTATTTTAAGGGTTGTGATTAAATCTTGGATTAGTTTTTATTTATTTATTTATTTAATTTTGTTTATTGTTTAATTAGGGTATTTATGGAATTCCAATTTATGGAGTTACTGATATTGTAACTAATTCCTATATTTTCGTTTTTTTTTT
>JAPKLW010004760.1:0-24807 GCA_026898455.1 Plectranthus barbatus
AATAATAATAATAATAATAAATTTTATCTTTCCATTAACCAACATTTATAATAAGAAATAATTAATAACTCAAATAAACTCAATAAAAATTCACAAATATCAAATACTTCTCATAAATTTAAATCAAAATTTTTTAATTTGAGATAATTTGATAATAAGAATTATTTTATAATATGAGTAATAGTTATTTTAAATAAAACTACAATTTTAAGTTTTTGCAATTTTTTTACTAATGAACTTGAGTTTTTTAAGATAATTGATTAATTCATATTTTTCTACAAGTTTATAATAGATTTTTAGAATTTTAAATTATAATAATGCCAATCCCATGGACTAGCCCAAAATTAGAGGAATAGGATTAGGGTTCGAGTTAGGGTCAATTCAAAAAATTCTAACCTAAATTGATGTGGACCGAATAACCTACAACGCTTATATTTCTCGTTTGGTAAGGAGGTGATGAGCGGGAGCCTGGCTGTGTGACCGTTGTATAACCCTTACTTATTCGACCAAAAGACTTTACTATTAATATTTTCTGTATGGTTTTACTAATTTGATTGATTTTCTTTAACCTGTATTTCTTTATTCTGAGTGTGTTGTTATCTGTTTGGATTGACCCAATATGACCTCGTCAACTATTGACCAAGAAAAATCGAGGGTTTTATTAATTGAGGGAAAATTATGTTGTTTGAAATGTGGACTTATTTCGTATGTAGATTAGTGTCATGATTTGTGCGTGAATAGCATAAGATGGATGGATTGTTAGTTATAGTAAGTGTGAATGGAAAAATTAATTATCTCATGTTGAAAAGTTCAAATTAAGTTGAGTGTGTGGTAGTTGAGGCGCTGAGCATAATGAGGATGATTTGATGTCAATGTAAAAAAATAGAAGAGGAAAATTCAATTATTGCAAAAAAAAAAAAAGGAGAAGATGGTGTGAAATTAAATAAAAAGAAAAGGTCAATTAGTAAGTGAATGAAGTCTTGTTTTTCTGAATAAAAAGAAAATGAAAAAAACGACATTGATTGGAGAAGACATGAGTTAGTTATTGGTTACTTGTTATTGGTTGGTGAAGTAGTAGGAAGGAAATTTGATAGACAAGTAGTAATGAATAAATGATTGAGAATGAGAATGAGAATGAGAAAGTGGAAATTATGATGGATGAGGAAAATTATGAGCAAGATGTATTGTCGATCCTAACATGGCGAGAGAGGTGTTATGAGGAGTATTCCTCAATGTCTGAATTCAAGCACCATTTGAAGGAAGCCTCAGCATCAGCTACCATAATAGAAGAGAAATTAGAAGGTGGTTGGGTATTGTGGCATCATTCAAATCAAACAACACAACTCCAACACAAAATCATACATCTTCTCAAACACATATCATCTTCATCATCCCACTGGTTAGGGGGCTATGATCTGGTACAATTTTGGACAGCTGAGGAAATGGAGGGGGGACATCATTCCCTAAATATTAACAATATTTAGGGAAATTGATCAACACCACAAAGACAAAACAGAAAAGAAAATGTAAATCAAACACTACTAGAAGACACCATTCATATATAAGAACGTACACACCTACTAGCTAGTTCAAATTCTGATCCCATTTGAGAAACTTGAGCCTTCTCCAACGAACACACACAAATACGTAGAGCTTGTCCCACATGCACTCTAACCAACCATAATAGGCTTCTCTCCACGACTTCTTCAATGCCATTGCACTGCATGCAATCGACACTCCTATGGCGAATCCCGATGACAAGATTACATAAAACCACTCTATTTCTGCTCTTTCATCTCCATCTTCATGTCCACCCCGCCGAGGGAATTCATCACCATCACGACCACAGCTGCTCGTCATTGGAGGGCCACACAGATTATTTCCAATGAAGAACGAAGCATTGAAGCCCCGAATTTGTGTGCCTTCTGGTATTTTTCCTGTCAAATTGTTGAATGACAAGTCCAAATAACTCAGAGAAGATATGAGCGTGATACTATTGGGAATTGGACCGGACAAAGAATTTCTCGAGACATCAAGTGACTCCAATTGCTTCATGTCTCCAATCCTGTCGGGGATGGAACCTGTGAAGTAATTTTGAGACAAGTTCAATGTTCTCAATTCGACTAAACTTGTCAACTCCTCTGGGATCTCTCCAGACAAATTGTTCGTCGAGAGATCAATACTCGTCACCAGAAAAAGAATGGTGTCGTACTGGAGTTCTCGACCTTTTGTTGTAATTGATGCATCATCTGTAGACCTATCAAATCCTGAATAAACAGGTAAATGATCAGAACTCTGTTTTGAAGACATTGCAGTAAAATTATTAGCACAGCTTGGTACTATGCCCGAAAGATTGTTGTGTGAGAGATCCAAAATTTGTAGAGAGTTGAGATGGCAAATCTTGGGAGAAATCTCGCCGCTCAATTTATTCGAGCTTAAGATAAGAAACTTCAACTTGGACACGCTTGTTCCTAACCATTGTGGAATGTTTCCATCCAGATCATTATGAGAAAGGTCCATCTTCAACAATGTCGTGCAGTTTTGCATCGAAAAAGGAATTTGGCCTGACAACTTGTTTCTATAAAGATTTCAAGGACATCAAGTTTACTAGATAACCAAAAGTGGTTGGAATGCTTCCAAACATCATGTTATTGAAGGGATTCGTGAACTGAATCACGAAGTCCGTTTGCCAATGATCGTTAATTGGAATATCAAAAATAAATTGTTATGCCTATGAACAATCCTAGCATGCTCCTATATTATTATGCATAAGAAGGTTGTGCGGAATACCTGGATTGAAGAACGATGAAGAACGCGTGCGTAGAGATGCCTTTTGATCCTTCCCACGCACCAAGATTTAATTTCCTAACAGATTGAGAAAATTAATCTTAAGAAAATGGTAAGATATTTTCGAAAATTAAGAGGAGAGAGAAGAAGAATCCTCCTGATCTGATCTTCTGATCTGTATCCCAACTCGATCTGAAAATCTGGTGAAGATTATTCTATCAGATCCCTTGCCCGGTTGAGAAGCAGAATTTCCTCCTCGTAAACTCAATCTCAATCGATCACTAGCAGCTCCCAAGGCTCTGGTTTGCTGTGTGTAATCTGTGATCTTATGAGAAGTAGGTGCAATTGAGTTATGAGGTACTGAGGCCTATTTATAGGAAATTCTTGGCTTCTATTTGGGCTTGAGTTATCATGGGCCAGACCAGGGACCAGAATGCAAATAGCAAATAAGGCCTATCAATTAATTAATTCCCATATTCAACCCAGAATATAATTAATTAATTAATATTGATTCATGCCACCAGAGAATCAATACTGTCCTACCTATTTGCTACCACGTTTGAGGAACGGGTTGCATTGGACTCGGTTTATCCCCACATTTAAGGTTACAGACATTCGTTAATTAATTTAGGCTCTGACAAGCCATTTAATTAATTAACATCTTTAATTCCTGAATCAATCCACTCAAACCTTTTCACTTATGCTTGAACTTAATCAGCCTGCAGGACTTTAGCATAACTAACCTTTTGAGCTGTTCAGGGAATGTCACCATCCTATACTGGATGTGGTTACCTAGTTCAGATACCAGACAGTCATACACAGATTGATGTCACCCAAGACTGCAGAAGAACAGGTTCAACTAGAACCTTTTCTACAACTCAAAGTGACATACAATATATGTATACTTCTGTATCCTCATATAGGTTTAAGATTCCATCGAGTCATAAAGATCTAGATTCTTTTAATGTCAGATAAAAGAATCGATCTCGACTTAGGTCCTCATCAATGTGTACCCCACACCAGCATACCAAGACATCCAAGATAAGATGCTTATCCGCATATGCTGCAGCCTACACCGACAGTTTATCCTGGAACTGTCTCAGCTGTGATGACTATTTATATCTCGCTAGGTCAAACGATCCATACGATCTTCCGTGATCTTCTACACACCGTATGATCTCCCTATCGACGAGATAAGAGGATAATTGTGTTTGCGACACATGTTTGTTAATTCAGACAGGAGATGAACATACAACATTTATGATTCCCAGTATATTAACCAATAAACCTTGTACATAATATACCAATCATAATGCTTTCAATATATAAATCCATCAATCTCCCACTTATACTCAAAGCATTATTCATTTGCTTTCCAGAGTATAACGCGTCTAAACTAATCTAGCTATTACATCAAGCATTCTACGTGGCTAGCCTTGCCCTCAGCCCAAGGCTACGTACATGCATCTCGTAAACCTTCTGAGGCAGAGCTTTTGTGAATGGATCCGCTAGATTATTTTTCGTATCAATCTTTTCTATCAGCACATCACCCCTTGCTACGATTTCTCGTATAATATGGTACTTCCTTTCAATGTGTTTTGTTGCTCTGTGAGTTCGTGGTTCCTTAGAATTAGCCACAGCTCCCGAGTTATCACAATACACCGTGATTGTTCTGGGTAGCTGAGGAATCACGTCCAACTCCAGAAGGAAGTTTCGAAACCATACCGCTTCTTTCGAAGCTTCAGAAGCTGCCACATATTCGGCTTCCATGGTGGAGTCTGCAATGCACTTCTGCTTTGCACTCCTCCATGATATGGCCCCACCTCCCAATGTAAACACATGTTGAGACACTCCAATTTCGAAAGCCCCGATAACCATTCAAGCCTGTCAGCAACTACGCCGTCTGAAAAATCCATCTCCAAATCCAGAGTGCGTAAATTTGAGAGATTTCCAAGAGTATGAGGGATCTTCCCACGAAACCCAGCTGAACTTAAATTTAAATACTCGAGATTTGTGAACGACCCAAAGAAGGAAGGGATCGTTTGCTCAAAGAAATTTAGATGGAGATCGAGGTACCTTAGACGTGTGAGGTTGAGCAAAGATGAACTGATATTACCTTCCAAATCTCTTTCACCAAGATGGAGTTCATATACATGGCCAGTGAGGTTGCTGCAGACTACACCTTTCCATTTGCAGCAATTAACTTCATTATCCCATGAACTCAGTCGATTGTAGCGATCAGTTAAAGATTGTTTGAAATTTAAAAGCGACTGCTTTTCAATTTGTGGACAGAAAATGGTGTTATCATTTCCTACACAATGGCTCAATTTGATGGAGAAAATGAGAACAAAAAATAGGATAGCAGTGGATTGATTTAAGGCAGCCATGTTGAAACATTAGTGCTTTTCTTCCACTTGTATTATCATTTATCAAAAGCAAGTTGTATCACTTTTGCCAAAATAATAATAGTATTTGCTTAATTAGTGCTGATCATTTTCATTTTGGATGTATAATAATGGTTTAAATTATTTGTACGAGTACTAGCGCTGATTCCACCCAATTAGCATGCATAATAATTTTTAGCATTTGATTTTCAGTTTTACTTAATATATTACATTTCAGATATATCAAATGTATAGTTGTAATTTATAAATGCAGAGTTTTGTTCATAAGTATATTCATGAGAATCTATTATATTATAATTAATTTTATTTTACAATAAACTATCGGCTAAATAAAATCAGAAAATTATAGTCCGACAGCGTCAATAAATGCCTGGAAAAGACCTAATCAAATAATAACCAAAAATCTTGGGTCCATCAACTTTTGGTAGAACGTAGCATATGGGGCAAAGACTTGACGCAATGACGTCCAATCCATGTTGTAATAAAATCAAAGGTAGCTGAACACCTTCTTTTCAACATCGATCATTATTATTTAGGGCCCAAGAAAAAGACTTTGAATTCTTTCTGGTCCCGAATATGGAAATTTCAGCCCATCAATCTTGTTTTAATATTACTTCCGACAAGACACTAAAGAAGAAAACTACTCCTATCTTTGTTTGGGAGCCCTTTTTTTCCACCTAAACAAAATGTTGTGCCAGCTTTATGTATTTTTACAATCCAACTCTTTTTCCAAAACCCTCTTACAAGGACATTGATGAACATGACATTGATGAACTTATTATTATTATCATCATAATAATAATAACAATAATATTTATTATTATTATTTTTATTTTCCCATTAACCAACATAATAATAAATAATTAAAATTACTCAAATAAACTCAAAAAAAAATCACAAATTTCATATATTTCTCATAAATTTAAATCAAGATTTTTTTATTTTTAGATAATTTGATAATAAGAATTATTTTTATAATATAAGTAATAGTTATTTTAAATAATACTACAATTTTAAGTTTACTTTTGTGAATTTTTCACTATTGAACTTGAGTTTTTAAAGATATTTGATTAATTTATGTTTTTCTACAAGTTTATAATAGTATTTTAGAATTTTAAATTATAATAATGTCAATCCCAAGGACTAGCACAAAAATTAGAGGAATAGGATTAGGATTAGAGTTAGGGTCAATTCAAATAAATCTAACCTCGATATGATTGATTATTTATTTGTATGTTTTACAGAGAGTAGAAGTTCTACCCAGGGCCGGCCCTGAGGCCGTGCGAGAGGTGCGCCGCACCGGGGCCCCAAAAATTTAGGGGCACCATTTTTATGATATATGTTAATAGTAATATTGTCGCGCCCCCAAACCGGGCCTATGCTACAGTCCCACGTGCGAAAAATGCACGCTAAGGGTTTTAGTGGTTTAAAACAATTTTCGATATTTATTTAAAGAGTAGCGGAAGTAAATAAAGATTTCAAAAGTGGTCTTGCTTTAATTTTAAAAGATAGGAGTTTGAATCTCAATTGATAATCAAGAGTTTGAGTGTAGTGAGAGTAAGTAAACATTTCCAAAGGACTTAATTATATTTTCAAAAGGAAAGAGTTTAAGTCCAAGTGATAATCAAGCATAGCGGAAGAAAATAGAGTATTCACAAGCAAGCGTGGATAATGGATAATGACAAATGAATTCCAGGAATGACCACCAAGCGGGCCTTACGTCAAGTACGACTTGGAACAAATAAACACGAACAACAAATGGGTACTATGTATGAAGACATAGCCCTTTGAGCCTTGATACCAAATGAGAAAATTAATCAATTAGATTTTAAAGAACATGTCATATGCATTAGAATTTAAATCATGCCAAAGACTTGAATAGACCATGTCATTTAGGACAATCGAACAAGGAGTAATCACAAAAGGGTATAATTCGAGCTTCCAATCATTCGACTCCAAAGAGGGTTCATGAATAGACATAGGTTATGCTCACAAAACATATTGACTCCAAATAGTGCAATTAGACATGTCAAAGGACAAAGATAATAATGGATGTTTTCAAGGAATAGTCCAAAAGGTTACATTTAATATGAGGTTCACAACCGAACCACCTTCTTAGCTTTCCACCACAACGCCGCCTCCACCGCCATCACCTAGTACCTGCACATGGGGAAAACACACACAGGGGCTGAGTACTCCCGGGTACCCAGTGGTCACGGTGTCCCGAAAACAAAATACATATATATGATGTAGTCACCGTAACACACAAGCATAGCACAAGGGTTTTGTTAAAAATAACTCATGCATGCTCAAAACAATTTTAAATACTCACATGGATCCATGAACACTCAATTTGGTGGTGCATTTCACGATCAACGATCATATCATTCACATAAACCGCGTGAGACACGCATGAGGGTTTCAACTCCTCCCTCCTCCTTATTTCTCCCATTTCTCCCAACAAGAGGGTGATCGTATCCCTCCTCCTTATCTCTCCCAAATGCTCGTGGCAATTAATAATCATAAGCACCAAAACAATTTAACGGTGACACATCGCTTTTCAAAAACAAAAGCATTTATTTTCAATTTTGAAAATCATTTTAGAAAGCAAACCAAAAGAGATAGGATAAAGTAGTGCCCACCTTAATTATGAGGTGAAAGTTTACTTGGTGCCACTAGTTGAAGTTTCCTTTTGATAATCACCAACACCTAGATTGTTTAACATTTAATTACTAAGTGTGTTCATGTAGTTTCATGCATTAGCAAATTTAAATAAGCATGCATGATATTCATTTTAATGTGCTTCATGTGACACTTCATTCTAAGTCTACAATATTATCATTTAATTTGATTTATCACTAAGTGCATGCTTGCATAATCATTGTCTAGCTCAACAATTCAAGTATTTTTAGCTATTACACATAATTCATTAGCCTCTTTTGATCAAGTATGCTCATGTATTTATTCATAACCTTTTCCTAGTGATGCAAATAGCTCAATTTAAAATCATGTTAATGTCCTTGGTTCTAAATGTAAATGAGTGATCAATTAAAGATGTAATATATTTTAAAAGTAATCCTAATTTGAAAAAATGTGTTTATTAGTTTTAGAAAAATATATGAATGCAAGCAAATGACTCTATGTTATTTAACTTAGTGAAATGCTCCTAGTCATGCATCTAAATGTGACCCTGTTTTCAAAGTGATGCCGACTAAAATTTACAGAGAATTTGAGTATGAAATTTTATATGCGAAAACTAGATTTCAATATGAATATTTTCCAATTGACGGTTTGTGAAAATCATTTTTCGTTTGGAAGATACGAGCTGGGGGAGATTCATTTTCCTGAATGTTTTTGCTACGGGCTAAAACAGGGGTGCAGTCTTTAAATATTAATTGTGACCAAAATACCTGTTATATTGACTTGATATTTTTTATTCAGACTCTATAATGTGTTAAAAACCTAAATATAAAATTTAAGAATTTTCTAAGGTGCCTAAATGCAGTGTAAAAATCGGTTTTTGACATGCGACACAGAATGACACATTTTATTGCAGAGAGTATAACTTTCAAACCATATCGTATTTTAACATGAATCCAAAGCTAAAATATTCCTAACACATTCAAGTATAACATATTTAAATTTCAGACTGATTGAGTTCCATTTGACTCGACTTCCACAGCAAAACAGAGAGCACGTTTCACAGACTTCATCTCAGCATGCTCATTTCACTCTAACATGTATAAATTCGTGGCTAACCCACTTTCATCAACATGTAGGCTCAATTTCAGACATCACACATCTCATATAATGTTAATAAATCATATATCTCATGGTGTATCATGTATTCAAGCAATATATCAACAATAAGCATCAACATATTCAAGATTGGTCATTAGACATGCTTATCTTCAACCCTAGTTCATCATTTGTTCCAAAAATTGAAAAGGAGACTCTTGATCCTACATGCAAGCTTCTAAACGTGTTTAACAAGATCTAAAGAGAGTATATAGAGGTTACTTGAAGAGTTTAAGTCCAGATTTAAGCTTCTTTTCCTCAAACTTCGAAAATGGCTCTTCCTAGCTCCTATTTGCTCTCTTCTTGCTTCCTACCTTTTGCAAGCCTCTAGATCTATCACATAGCTCCATGGATCTTCATTTTCCAGCCTTGGTCGAAATTGGGAGCTTGGAATCTAGGTAAACTACTTGGTTCAAAAGGTAGAGGAAGGTATGGGGGTGAGTTTGGTGAAATATGGTAGTGATTGGAGGTGATTTGAGGTGGTTTATGTGGGTTTGAAGATGGCAGCCATTGTTGAAGCTTCAATGGAGGTTGAAGGTGTTCAAACAAGTGAGATGAAGAAGATGAAAGGTGATTGGGGTGGAAGATGTTGGCCCAAAGATCACCAAAAATGCAAGAAAAATGCACAAAGGAATAAGAAGAACTTAGAGAGAATAAACAAACACTAAATGTTTTTCTCTTATGGGATGATTAATGAATGCAAATACACTCCCTATTTATAGGCAAAGAAGGGAATAACTTTTGAATAAAAATTGCCAAAAGAATAAATATGTGGTTCCCATTTGGAATATCCACCAACTAATCCACCAACAATAAAATGAACTTTGGAAAATAAAATAATTGAAGTGTAGTGATTATGGTGGGGAATAATTATTATTAATAATAATATTCCATCTTTCATAATTGGAGTGTAGTGATTATGGTGGGGAATAATTATTAAAAATATTCCATCTTTAAAATAGAAATATTATATCTAATTAATAAGTTGGAAATTAATTATTCTAATTGGGCTCATCCTACTTGAGAGGATAATTAAATAAATGAATTCATTAGCCCATTACTTCTCATGACTTAATACTTGGGCTTAAATTAATTTATCTAGCCCATGTAATAATAATAAGGTGGCTAAACATAATATTAATAATTAGATCGATAAATATTAATCGCACTTTAATTCTTCGTTGCGTGATGACGTGAACTGTCCTTTCTGCCCATGGTGGTTTTGTTTTGAGGCTATGCGCCCTTAAGTGGGTTCGCCTGTTTCCCTATTTTCCAAGTGTTCTTCCCCTTGTTCGTCAGGTATTCCGTCAGGAATACATTCTTTAGCAGTTCAATGACCTCCAGGCGTAGTGCCCGGGATCAAAAGTGGAGTCAAGATGGATTCTTGTTTTGTATTATTTGTTCGATTTGTACTACAATCGAATCCTTGTTGCTTTTGATTATAATTTTTGAATGGCATGTAATGCACTACTATGTTACTTGAATTCTTGATCTAGACTTCTTCAAATATCATTTTGTATTAAACTTTCAAATGCTTGGATGATTGATCTAGATTTCTTTTAAACACTGATATGATTCGAACTTGTGAATGTTTGATTGATCAAATGCTAGTTCTTGTAATCTCTTGTTTATCCTATGATTTATTTTTGCTTATGCATGCTAAGTTATTCTTGTCCTCCTAGCATGATTTAATTCATTTGGCTATGGCATCGAAGCGACGAACTATGTCTACATACATAGTCTCAATAGTTCAAGTATTCTAAATCCGAATTGTGTCCTCTGTGTTTTCTTTCAAGCATACATTGTTTCATTGTCCCATCATGCTTGTATCATTTATTTGATTCTATTCTCCGCTGTGAAATGTTTATTCAAGCTTCATGATCTCATTTGATTTTGATTAAATCCTTTAATTGCTTTCGCTTGATTAATTATTTCTTTTAAAAAATAACTTCCCTTAGCGTGCATCGTGTCGCGCGTGGGATGTCGCATAGGCTCAATTTGGGGGCACGAAAAAATTAATTAACAATATTTAGGGAAATTGATCAACACCACAAGACAAAACAGAAAAGAAAATGTAAATGAAACACTACTAGAAGACACCATTCATATATAAGAACACTACTACTAGTTCAAATTCTGATCCCTTTTGAGAAACTTGAGCCTTCTCAAATGAACGAGCACAAATACATAGAGCTTGTCCCACATGCACTCTAACCAACCATAATAAGCTTCTCTCCATGACTTCTTCAATGCCATTGCACTGCATGCAATCGACACTCTTATGGTGAATCTAGATGTCACAAAAATGTCCTCAACAATACCCCCGACATTTTCAGATCCTTGTATGCAAGGATCTACCAGAGACAGCCCCACAAACTTGCCGTTAACATAGCTCTTGTCTTCCCAAGAAGTAAATGTCTCACCTTTATCCTGCCATTCCACCATCACTTGGTCTACCATATTCCCAACACGCATAACCTTTCTTGAATTCATGATGGCTACTGGTAAGATCATCGAAACCCCTTCCTCCATCACATTAGGTAAATCAAACATTGATACTTCATTCTCAGGTATCCCTGCCTTTAAAAGTGAGAAATGGAAAACTGGGTGAACTCGAGATACTGGTGGTAACTCCAACCTATAAGCTACTGCACCCACACACTCAAGGATATTGTATGGACCATAGAAATGAGATGAAAACTTCAGGTTTCTTCTCAACTCCTACCGTGTTTTGACGATATGGCAGCAACTTCAGGTAAACCTTGTCCCCAACCTTAAATTCTCTCTCCTTTCTTTTCGCATCTGCATAAGTTTTCATTTGACATTGAGCCTTGCTGATGTTGTCCTTCACCACCTGTAACATCAACCTCCTTTCCATTTCCCTTTCCACTCCCCTACCTCATCACCTTCAGTTTCCATAGGGAAATTTAGTGCTAGACCTGTGGGTTTGTAACCATATAAGACTTCAAAATGGGTTAATTTAAGAGTTGTGTGGTAACAAAATGGGTTAATTTAAGAGTTGTGTGGTAATTGGTGTTTTACCTTAACTCAACCAAGGGTAGCGATTGTGCCCATCTCTCAGGGGTTGAAGAAGCCATACACCTCAAGTAGTTTTCTAAACATTGGTTCAACCTTTCTATCTATCCATCGGACTGAGGATGATAAGAAGATGTGTAATTAAGTGTCACCCCCAAAAATTTAAATAGTTCATTCCAAAAATGGCTAGTGAAAACCTTGTCTTGATTTGTTAAGATGCAAGATGGTAATCCATGTAAATTATATATCGGATCCAAGAAAATCTTGGCCACTCCCTGGGCTGTAAATGGGTGTGACATAGGAATGAAATGCCCATAATTAGTGAACCTGTCAATCACTACAAGGATAACATTCTTGCCTAATGAGTTGGGAAGCCCCTCCATGAAGTCCATACTCAAATGAGTCCATGCCAGTTCGGGAATAGGTAAGGATTGTAGCAAACCCTGTGGAGAACCATAGAGGGGCTTATTCCTCTTACAGACATCACAATTCCTAACATACTCGGTAACACTCCCCTTCATATTTGGCGAATAAAATGATAATTTCAGCCTCATATAAGTCCCCCATATGATGAGTCATGCATATTCTTCAATATTTCTATCCTGATTTTCCCTCCACAACCAACAACCAATCGGTTTTGTATTTCAGAAACTCTCCCACCATTGAATAGTTTTAGTGCCTGTCTTTGTCTGCCTTAATTTCTGAATGGCTACTACTTCTTGAGTCCACTTAGACTGCAAAATAGTTAAAGAGTAACAGTGGTTCTCCCCTTCTTCCAATTGTACTTTAGAGAGAGCGTTTGCAACTCTATTTTCAGCCCCCTTCTTATAATGTATCTCGTTGTCAAGCCCTAATAATTTAGTGATCCATTTATGTTGTATGGGAGACATGTTTCTTTGGTCTAACAGATGCTTTAAAGCTTGTTGATCATTTCCAATTATGAACTTATGCCTAGACAAATAGCCCTTCCACTTATGTATAGCCACGAGAATAGCTAAAAATTCTCTCTCATACACTGGCAAAGTCTGATTCCTTGGGCACAAGACTTATAAAAGCTATAGGTTGCCCTGGTGCATAAGAACTGTCCCAATGCCAAGACCACTGTCATTTGTTTCCAGAACAAAAGGCTTAGAGAAATCTGGTAGTGTTAAAACAGGGATTGTTACCATAGCCTGTTTTAAAGTTTCAAAAGAAATTGTGATTCCCCATTCCATAAGAAATTATCGTTCCTTAACAGATTAGTAAGGGATTTACTAATCATCTCACGGCCCTTGATGAATCTCCTATAATATGCTGTTAAAACCAGGAACCCTCTTAGTTCCTTGGCAGTTTTGGATTTGGTCATTTACGTATAGCTTCAATTTTCTGCGGATATGTTACTACCCCCTCTTCTAAAATAATGTGCCCCGGGTATTCTATCGAAGGCCTTCCAAAACCGCACTTAGATATTTTGGCATACAAGGTGTTAGATCTTAGTAACTCCAATTCTTTTTTCAAGTGATTTGAGTGTTATGCCATGTCTTTGTTATATACCAAGATGTCATCAAATAAGGCTGGTGTGAGTTTCCTCAGACAATCTTTGAAGACCATGTTCATTAGTGACTGGAATGTGGTTGGGGCATTTCAAAGCCCAAATTGCACAACAGAGAATTCAAAATGCCCTTGATGGGTCTTAAAAGAAGTTAGATACTTATGCTCAGGTTTCATTAAAATCTGAAAGTAAACCAATCAACTCATCAATGATGAGAATATGGTAGTCATATTTAATGGTGAGCTCATTTATATATCTATAATCAACACACATCATCCAACTTTGGTCCTTCTTCTTAACCAAAATAACGGAGCTAGCAAAAGGGTTTTTACTATGTTGAATGACTCTTGTTCCTATCGATTTCTCCACTATTTTCTCAATCTTATCCTTATATGCATGTGAGGTCCTGTAAGGGCATTGATGCTTTCCCGGGCTTGAGGAGGATTTGATGTTCTATACCTCTTGTAGGAGGTAATCCCTTGGGTTCTGCAAAGACATCTGAAAACTCTTCTAATAGTTGTTGAACTTCTTGAGCATCATATTCATTTTGCCCCACTTCCTTAACAGTGACCAGGTATATCTCTTCGATTTCCTTATTTTCTTTCATGTGTATTAGCTTAAATAGAGTGTGATATATGATTAGCTGACAGAAAATGCCCCCCCCTCTTGCCTTCAAACAGACCATCCCTTCCCCTTCACATAAAGAAACAATTCTCTCATTGAAATCAAACTTAACAGGTGACTAAGAGTCAAGCCAGTCGCAACCGATGATGATATCACACCCTTCATTCTGTAGGACTCTCAAGGGATAATTGAAATTGCACCTTTGTTTTTGCCAAGTGAAATTTGTTTGTAGAGAGCTAGTTAATTGTTGCCCATTTGCCACCCTAATCAGCAAAGGGTCAGTGGACTCGGTTGTGGTTCCCCACTTTAAGACGGTAGACTCCCTTATGAAACTTAGTTTACTATCAGTGTCAAAAAGAACATCCAAATGCCTACCATTGAAGTCTCCATCAAACCTCATGATGTTAACCACTCTACCACCAGACAATGCATTAAGTGACAACTCTCCCAATTCTTTTTCCTGTTCTTCCAATAACATTTTACTCACACCAGCGTGCAAATTTGCCTCCCCCAAAAAAGGGGGCATCCCCTTCTCCCGACCAGGACATATAAAACACTTTATGTTTGCATCTGTGCCCAGGCAAATATCTTTAATCACAATAAGATACTTCCTATATATCAAAAGCATGGATATAGATCCTTTCGGATCAAATGAAAGGGCTCGTAAGGGTCAGAACCTTATGGATCATAAGTTATGTGTTTTCTTACAAATTATGTATGTGGGAATTGATTATAACTGCTTACAAGAAGCCCACTGAGTTTTACGCTCATTCCTATGATTTTCACTCTTTTTAGATTGAAGAGTAAGACGGGGAGATGCAATTTCAGGATGTGGCTTCCTCTCATTTTTTACAGATATTTTAAAGAAGAAACTTCCAGTAGACACCTTTGTTTGTGCAAAATCTATTGAAATTATAAGCATTTAAGTGCATTAATACCAGTATTCGCCATGAAAGTTCTGGTGTCACATTGGCGCCACACGGTCAGGCTTCACCTTATAGAACAGGAGAAGCTTCACCTTGTAGAAAGGATTATGTAAAAGGCCAGCAAAGGATTAGCCCGCGAAATCAATAAAAGTTCGCCAAATTTTGGTCTTAAACTAGAAGCTTAGTTAAAAAGGCATGAGGCTATGAGGTGAGATGCGAACGCATCATCCAAATGAGGTGACCATTTCCAAAAAAAAAATTGTAAAAATTATGTATACTTAATATTTTGAAATTTACATGAAAAATTTCAATATTATAAATACATGCATCAAACAAAATACATATATATCCTAGCAATCAAATTGGTTCTAGAATCCATCAGATTATTTTATATTAAGTATGAAACTATTGATTGAGGTAAAAAAAAAAAAGGACTTGAATTTCAAATACCTTGGACAAGAAATGGAGCAGTTGCAGACACGGAGAGAAGAAGACAACAGCATGAAATGGAGCAGCCGGAGGAGCGAGCAGCAACTGAAGGAGTGAAGAGGTGGGCGGCAGCGCAGAAAGCAAAGCAGCCGAGCAGGTTGGAGAAGGGAGCACCGTGAGCAGGAGCGTCTGCCGTCGGCGATGCCGACGCCGAGGAGGTGGGCAGCCTGAGCGCAAGTGAAGGGGTGGGCTGAGATGCAATTCAGTCGGGACGTTGGGTGATCAACGAGGGTGTGGGGTTGATTAGATTTGGGTAATGCAATTTTTAAGGAATTAGGGATTTAGAATATTTTATAAGTCCCCATTATTCCAGAATGTCCCCCATATGATGAGTCATGCATATTCTTCAATATTTCAGAAACTCTCCCACCATTGAATAGTTTTAGTGCCTTGCCTGCCATAATTTCTGAAATGATTTTAGAAACATGTTCATCTTCACTGCAACTGGCTACCACCTCTTGAGTCCACTTAGACTGCAAAATAGTTAAAGAGTAACATTGGTTCTCCCCTTCTTCCAATTGTACTCTGGAGAGATTGTTTGCAACTCTATTTTCAGCCTCCTTATAATGTATCTCGTTGTCAAACCCTAATAATTTAGTGATCCATTTCTATTGTATGGGAGACATGCTTTTTTTGTTAGCACTTAGCAACAAGAATGCTAGGTTGGATAGTTAAATGAACATTAAATATAAACAATTAAAGTTTAAATTCTAGCTCAAAAATTAAAACTACAATAAAAAACAACTATTTTTTTTGTGCGATCTTTTGCAACCTATATTAGTTAATTGATTGGCTATTTTGTTTGGTTAACATGATGTATATCTTTTTATGATGCAGGCATACATGGTTGGGTAGTGGCGAAAGAAAAAACACTATAGCACTCTGTTTGTTGGGAAGTTCTGGAATTGCAACGGCGAAGACTGTACTAGGGGACTGAAAGAAAGAGGGTCTCATTAGGGGGACTAAAAGAAAGAGTTTGATTATGCAGTGACTAAACTTGTATACATTTTGTCAGTCACTCTGAAACTTATACATTACCTACGTGGATAGTTAGTCACTCTGAAACTTATGCATTACCTATGTGGATATAATTAGAACATGCTTGCATTTTTTTACTGCTCTCCATCACTACTAATAGAATAATGATGGGTGATACACTATTGACTATATTTTGTTAATGTTCATTATTCATTACTGTTAGTGTTTTTTTAGCGAAATTACTGTTAATGTTATATAATATCTTATTTTTTATATTACAATATAATCTAAAATCATGTGTTTTTAAGTATTTTAAAATAAATTTATTTTATATGTTATATATTATTTTTTTATAATATGAATTAATTTTTATGTTATACATCTAATCATATACTCCTTCCGTCTCGAATAAATTTTTTATTTCCTTTTCGGTCTGTCCCACAATACTAGTCCTCTTTTCGAAAATGGCAAAAATTATCAAGTTAATCAACTCAATTAACTAATTAAAATTTTCATTTAATTAATTAATTAAATGAAAAATAAAATCCTAAACCATCCCCCTCCCCTCTAAAATCCTAAAATAATTTCCCCTCCCTTCTTGCACCGCACTCATCTCCCTCTCTCTCCTAACCTCTGAAACCCTATACTTTTCTTCGCCGCCCTCCACCATCCTCACCCGCGATGATGAATCCCTCCGATGTCGGTTCCTTCTCGTTGCCCCCTCACTCGTGATGAAGAAATCATTCGATATTGGTACCTTCGCAGAGCCTCCCTCACATGCGATGAAGAAACCCCATGATCTATCGCTCCACTATCCCCTCTGTCCTCGATTGCTATTGCAGGCGACAAAACCATGTGGTCAGATGTGTACTTGTCTACCGACAATTTCTGCACCATTAATTTGCGATTTCTCATGATGGAACCCTCTGACATTAATTTCATAGACGACGTTATTGTCGTCGGCACCGAAGATTCGAGTAAGGCTGAAGATGAGAAGCTGAGTGGATTTGCCCCACCGAAGGTTGCATGGCCGACGGTTGAAG
Source organism: Plectranthus barbatus (assembly GCA_026898455.1). NCBI lineage: Eukaryota > Viridiplantae > Streptophyta > Magnoliopsida > Lamiales > Lamiaceae > Plectranthus > Plectranthus barbatus. The sequence goes on from JAPKLW010004760.1 coordinate 17,618, forward strand.
TCGACGAGATGGGGGTTCCACAGGAGGATAAGAGGAAGCTCGTTCGGGCATTTTTGGAGACTCAATTTCCAACTATTTGGTGAACCCTTCTAATTTTTTAGTTTCTGATTTATGGTTGGTTGGTGGTTGATATGTGTTGGTTGCCTTGATTGATTTCTGATTTATGCTCGATTGGTGGTTGATAAGTGTTGGATACCTTGATTCATTTCTCATTTATGCTCAGTTGGTGGTTGATATGTGTTGGCTGCCTTGATTCATTTCTGATATATGCTCGATTTCTTTTAAAGCAAAGAGGGTGAGGGATTAGGCATTGGTCCCCGACCTATGTATATCATGAAAAAAATCCGGCATGACCACAACAGAACATGGCCAATACAAAACCTATGATCATTTCAACCAAGCTAGATCTAGAATGCATACAATTTGGAGATTGTCTGAAAGTGACTGTCCCAAGAAAAATATAAATCCAAAGTCAATGATATATTAAAACCAAGTACATCAGAAGGATCAATTGTGGTGAACCAACTAAACATAACGGAAGCGAAAGTTAGTGTACCCCATCCATCCGAACCAATGCAGAAAGATAAGTCTGTGCAGAAGAACTGTCAAAAATAGTGAGACCAGAGGCATGCAGGCCCTGTATCGCAAGGTAATCAGCGGGCTTGTTGCCCTCATTATGAATGTGATAAAAGTGAACCTAAATCCCGCGAAGCAAAAGCCGAATTTGTGCAACAGTATGTCGTGTCTGAACTGGTCCATGCCTACTAGAAGTGGGGAGTGATATGATTGCCGCAACATCTATCTCAATCCAGATGTGATAAAAGAACTAAGTAGCCACTGGAGATCCCGAGCAAGTGCCTACAATTCAGCATCAAAGCTAAAAACTACTGAAAAAGGGGCACAGAAAGCAATAACAAGACTGCTGGTATAGTCTTGAATCAGTCCACCACCGGCAGCCATCTGGATATTCATGTCAAATGACCCATCCGTGTTCAGCTTCAGCCAAGGAGCTTCACAGGGGAGCCATCTAACCATCCTAGAAGAAAGAGAATGACTCGGAGAGTCGGCACAAGGCTGAAGTTGACTAGAGGTCTACAACCTGCCCAATGGGAAGCCTGGACGTAACCACGGTAAATCGGGACTCCGAGGTAGATGAAGGGAAGGGAACCATGCCTGAAGCCACTCAACCTCTTGATCTGCCCCTGCCAATCATTAACAAATTTCTGGAACTGGAAGAAATTGCTCTTCCATGGTTATTTTTTTTGCCCCTAGACATTAGCATAATGATCTAAGCACTGAAAAAGCCGAGTCACAAAAGATGGACTGCTCTGGGAGAAAATGATGATGTCATCCGCGTATGAGAGATGCAAAATCGGAAATCTATGTTTCTGAGTATGGAACTGGATATCAAGATCCGGGAGAATGAGCTTGCCCAAGCTCGTGGACAAGTAGTCTGCTGTGATGACAAATAACGAGGGAGAGAGAGGATCTCCCTATTTGAGCCCCCGAAATGACTGGAAGAAGTCAGCAGAAGTGCCGTTGACCATAACAAAAAAACTAGTAGTGACTAATGCATCTACAAATCATATCAGTGCATTGATCAGGGAAACCCATGTGCTTCAGAGCACTCAAGCAAAGTTAGACAAGGTTGGGTGGGTGTATATATTAGAATTGTGGTTGAATTAGCTTATGGAATATGATCGCGTGCAGCACATTAATCCCTTTGTTGTTTAGTGATTATGCACATCCATGTAGTTGATTTCTCCTAGGCATATGTTAAAAAACATTAATGGTAGATTTTAAGCATCCAATAATATTGTAGTAAATGCATTTAATTTGTCAATCGCATGCTATAAATGCATTAATATAATTAAACTTCAAATGAATGAATAGTGATGCATAAGTTATATATTAACTTTAGTAGTGAATAATGAATCAATGATTGTTGCCAAATGCCAAATGTCAAATCAATCTTTATGCTACTTTCTAGTTTCTACCCTTAATTATTGTTGCCAAATCAATTTATAGTGGTTATTCAAATTCGAGTTTGAACAATATTTTTCACATTTATTTGAAATAATACTGAATTTTATAATATATGTTTGAAAACGTTTAATTTGTCAATAGACTCAAACTCAAATAACTACTTTATCTCTACTTATTTACTTTATTTTTACTACTTGAACTCGAATCGAAGCAAACATTCAACACAAACAATTAGTGTCAGCTTATCTAGCTGATAAGTAGATCATGTGGTGTATAAGAAATCCGATACTACGTTAGTACAAATTTGTTTTGATAGTTGCAAAACTGTAGTAATCTTATGTTATGTTCCTAAAGAAATTGTGGGCCGAGAGCTTGGAGTGGAAATTGGGATTTAGGCCCGTTTGTTATTGTTGACCCGTTGCTTAGGTAGAAGAGAGATGTTGTCTAAACAGTTGGGATCAGCCTTATGCTCTTAGCAGTCTTGAAAAAGGATTAACTTCATTTAGGAAGAAATGTATGAGGCATCACTATTTTGTGGATGAGAGAGCCAGAGAAGAGGAAGTTGGACCCCCGGGGCGTGTCTTCAGAAATCGTCAGCCTGAGCTCTTCCATGATCTCTATCTCTATTCTACCAATGAGTTTTCCATGAGAAATTATGCACTGCATTGTGGTCTTAAACAATATTTAGCTTTGCCTCTATTTGATGAATTCAACTGTCTGGGTGTGGTAGAGTTCATAGGAACTAATCTTCCTTCGACTACACAAATTGTAACTGCATTAATGATGGTACTCCCTCACCCTTGTATATATCAGTTGCTTAATTTGTGATTATTGTTAAATTAAATGCATAAATAATTAATGATTATTCCATGCAGGGTGCAGAACTGAGCTCTACTCATAGCTACTCCCTTCAAACATTAACGGAGCCACATGTATGTCTGATCTTCTTATCATTTGGTTCTATTATTTTAGTTTATCATCTAATATTATGTTATTATATGATCAATCTGAACCAGATCCACCATCACAAGATTGAATTAGCAATGGATGAAGTTTTATATTGGTTGGCTGCGATTCCCCAGTTTCATATGGTAAATGTGTGGTTCATTGATGGAAAATGCACGGGCAGTTATCCCATAACCACCAAACTCGCATTTTCATCCTCACAATGGATGACTAGGGCTGCTGGGATCAATGAGATTTATGTACAACCCAGAGTGGGGATCAAAGGCATGGTCCTAGAATCTGAAAATAAATCATGTTTTTGTCCAAATATATGTGAATTCAGCATAGCCGATCAACCTTTAGCATGCTATGAAAGGAAGCTTAGGTGTAATGCTTGTTTTGCAATCTGTTTGCAAAGTGGCCACCTCATTTATGTGTTGGAGTTCTTTCTCAACCAAGCTCCTACAACATATGACTATATCAACTCCTTCCTCAACTTTTTGCTGCCCATAATCAAACATCATCTTACAGCATTTAAGTCGGTATCTGGGAAACAACTAGGAGAAGAGGAATTAGTAGTTGAAGTTATTGAGTTTTCTGAAGCAAGCCAGCTTACTTTCTCTAAATCAGACCACCTAGATCGTGTGTTTCCAGTTAAGTTTAGAAGTGTATTGTACAACCAACACATGCAACCTGGTCCTGAAGTGAGACACAGCAGTGTTGCTACTTGCTACTACATCTGAGTTGGAGAAAACAGACAAAGGAAAAAGGAAAACGGGTCTCCATCTTAGCCTCGACAATCTCAAGCCATATATGGGCGAGAAGATAGAAGATGTTGCAAACAAGTTTGGTGGTGAGTGCTGCATTCAACTTTTCTAGGAGTTAAATTTCCACACAACTAATTATTTGGATTTGTTTTTTCATGTAGTTGGAAGATCAACAATCAAACGTTTTTTTAGAGACCACGGCATCAGCAGGTGGCCCCGTAACAAAAAGCAAGCAAGGAATTTGCAGACTCTCTTTGAAAGAGAAAGGAGTCAAGTTGATATTCGGCAATCAAGCAGTGGCAGCCTTCAAATATTGGAGACATCTACCCAGCAGAATACAGATACTCAACATCATCTGGAGAAAGTGATGATAAAGGTGAAATATGAAAGGGATAGTATAAGATTCGAGTCACGTCTACCGTTGGAAGTAGTGAAGGTGTGGGAGGAAGTGGGGAGGAGACTAGTTGCATGAGGAATGTGTAAGTAACGTACGTACATAATCTTTACTAACACAAAATTAATTAACAATATTTAGGGAAATTGATCAACACCACAAGACAAGACAAAACAGAAAAGAAAATGTAAATGAAACACTACTAGAACATATATAAGAACATACACAACTGCTAGTTCAAATTCTGATCCCCTTTGAGAAACTTGAGCCTTCTCCAACGAACACATGCAAATACGTAGAGCTTGTCCCACATGCACTCTAACCAACCATAATAGGCTTCTCTCCACGACTTCTTCAATGCCATTGCACTGCATGCAATCGACACTCCAATGGCGAATCCCGATGACAAGAATACATAAAACCACTCTATTTCTGCTCTTTCATCTCCATCTTCATGTCCATGCCGAGGAAATTCATCACCATCACGACCACAGCTGCTCGTCATTGGAGGGCCACACAGATTATTTCCCATGAAGAACGAAGCATTGAAGCCCCGAATTTGTGTGCCTTCTGGTATTTTTCCTGTCAAATTGTTGTATGACAAGTCCAAATAACTCAGAGAAGATATGAGCGTGATACTATTGGGAATTTGACCGGACAGAGAATTTCTCGAGACATCAAGTGACTCCAATTGCTTCATGTCTCCAATCCTGTCGGGGATTGAACCTGTGAAGTGATTTTGAGACAAGTTCAATGTTCTCAATCCAACTAAACTTGTCAACTCCTTTGGGATCTCTCCAGACAAATTGTTGGTCGAGAGATCAATACTCGTCACCAAAAAAAGAATGGTGTCGTACTGGATTTCTCGACCTTTTGTTGTTATTGGTGCATTCTCTTTATAACTATTAAATAGTAAAGGTAAACTATCCAAACTCTGTTTTGAAGACATTGTAGTAAAATTATTAGAACAGCATGGTACTGTGCCTGAAAGTTTGTTGTGTGAGAGATCCAAAATTTGAAGAGAGTTGAGATGGCAAATCTTGGGAGAAATCTCGCCGCTCAATTTATTCGAGCTTAAGATAAGAAACTTCAACTTGGACAGGCTTGTCCCTAACCATGCTGGAATGTTTCCATCCAGATCATTATGAGAAAGGTCCATCTTCAACAATTTCGTGCAGTTTTGCATCGAAAAAGGAATTTGGCCTGAAAACTTGTTTCCATAAAGATTCAAGGACACCAAGTTTACTAGATAACCAAAAGTGCTTGGAATGCTTCCAAACATCATGTTGTTACCTAAATTCAAATATGTCAGCCACGACCATTGCGTCCAACAATCTGGCAGCTTTCCACCCAACTGATTTCCTCTCAAATGAAGAACCTCCAAATAATTGGTCCCATTACAGAGAAAGTGAGACAAGCCTCCTGAAAATGAGTTATCCGACAAGTCCAGAGCAAACATTTGGTCTGTTATTTGAGGTAGTGAGCCACTCAACTGGTTGGAACTCAAAAACACATATCGAGCACCAGCTGGAATGCGAGGAATCTTTCCCTGGATTTTGTTATGCGATATATTTAAATAACCAGTTGAAACATTGAAAATCCAGATAGGAATTTGACCTGAGATTCCGGTATTTGATACATCAAGTATCTGAAGGTCCTGTGTCTGAAGCCATGATAGACCTTGATCAAAGCTCGTCGACAGGTTCCAATCCCTTAGTTCAAGAATCTCAAGTTGGAAAGGTGGAATCCAATTGACACCTATTTTCAAACTCAACCGATTTCTGGAAGCATGAAATTTCTTTAAATTCGTGAGATTGGCAAAGTGGCCTTCGGAAACTACCCCTTCAAGCAAATTACCTTCAATGGAAAAATATGTTAAATTAGAAAGTTGACCAAAACTCTCTGGGAGATTTCCACTGAATTTGTTTCCATCCAAATATAATTCTTCCAAAGATGCTAGCTTTCGGAGGCCGGTCGGAATTGCACCAGAAAACGAGTTTCCACTGAGATCAAGAATTCGGAGACTCTTTAACTCTGCAATTTCTCTTGGTATCTCCCCTGCAAGCCAATTCTTACTGAAAAAAACGAACTCAAGGTCTGTGCATAAGAATAGCCAACCTGGAATGCTGGAACTGAGTTCATTGTCTCGAAGATCAATATATTGGAGTTTGGTGATATTGCTAATGCTTGGAATTGGTCCTACCAAGTTGCTAGAACGAATATCAAGAGAAAGAAGATTGCTGAATTGAAAGATCCAAGTCGGGACGGGTGAAAATGGGTGGTTATAATTATCAGAGAGATCAAGGAATTGTAGAGAAGTAGCATTCACATAATTCATAGAAGCTATAAATCGAAGCTCACAATCTTGGAAATGAAGCTCTAGCAAAGAAGGAAGGGCGTTGATCGCCTGTGGCCAGTCGGTTGCGTTACTCAAATCTACCCCATACATGCTGAGATACTCCAATTTCGAAAGCCCCGATAACCATTCAAGCCTGTCAGCAGCTACGTATGACAACTCCAGAATGCGTAAATTTGAGAGATTTCCAAGAGTATGAGGGATCTTCCCATGAAACCCAGCTGAATCTAAATTTAAATACTCGAGATCTGTGAACGACCCAAAGAAGGAAGGGATCGTTTGCACAAACCTATTATAAGAGAGATCGAGGTACCTTAGACGTGTGAGGTTGAGCAAAGATGAACTGATATTACCTTCCAAATCTCCTACACCAAGATGGAGTCCATATACATGGCCAGTGAGGTTGCTGCAGAATACACCTTCCCATTTGCAGCAATTAACTTCACTATCCCATGAACTCAGTAGACTGGTGGGATCAATTAAATATTGTTTGAAATTTAAAAGCGACTGCTTTTCAATTTGTGGACAGAAAATGGTGTTATTTCCTCCGACACAATGGCTCAATTTGATGGAGAAAATGAGAACCAAAAATAGGATAGCAGTGGATTGATTTAAGGCAGCCATCAGAATGTGATAACAGTACTTAGAGAACTATCAATTATTTATAGTTGGAGTTTTATTAATTAGCATGTTCCTCCACTTATGAGAACAAATATATGGTCAACATTAGTGCTTTTCTTCC
>JAPKLW010004761.1:0-24801 GCA_026898455.1 Plectranthus barbatus
TCTGAATTCTATGCTAGGGCTGTGATGAGCGATGATCAGAAATCTTTCAAAACTTGTGTCTATGGGAATATCATAGACGTGAATGCTGATTTACTTGCTCGCACTTTTGGTCTTCGTAATTATGGAACCAAAATCTCTCAGTATAAGATAACTGACACTGCCGAAATAGAAAAACGATGGAATCTTTGGAAGAAGCCAGAAGAGAAGAAGCGAATATTTAAGCCTAACACCTCCATTAATACCTTAACAGAGGAATACAAACTCCTCGCGGAGATTGTAATCAAGATGCTCCAGTGTGATGCAGGATCATACGCAGAGCTCTCTGCTAAGAAATATGCCGTGATGATGGCATTAAACGATAATGTTAAAGGCAATTAGGCCGAGTTCATCTTTGAACGTTGGGCGGAACATGTCAAGAAGAATGCCCACATGGAAGTAGATGGGACATTCTCATCAAATGTAAACTTTGGACTGAAGATTAGTAAACTGTTGGAGATACTGTTTACTAACAAAGGAGTAGATCAAGGAGTTGAACTTCTCTCTACCGACTACATTCCGATAACGCGTCGCAAGCCTAAGCCAGTCAACGTCAGAAATCCTCGGAAGTTAAAAGGGAAATCTAACGTAGACAAGGATAAGCCTACCTCTCCAGAAGAGCCAGATGAAGCTAGTTTTGTGGAAGTCACTCTCCAACACTCTATTCCTATTTCTGAAGAAGAATTACACGTGCTGAAGAAGAATGCAGAAACGGATCAATGCTTCCAAAATCTCGAAGAGATTGAAATGATAGGAAATCTCCCAGTTGACCAGATTAACGAAATAATGACCTCCAAAGAAGCAGAACAGCAACCATCTACTATTGGCGCCTTGGCAGTTCCAATTCAATCACCAAAGAGAGCTGCTACGAAACCACCAGCAGTAATAGCAAAGAAGAAGATCAGAAGACGGTTGGAACTTCTGCCTGACAAGGAAGTAATTGATAAAGCAGAAGTAGAACAGGGGAGTACTGCAGCTGCTGAAGGTATTAACACATTGAAGAAGCATTCTACTGAGGACAGCAATGATCCAGATTACGTTCCTAAGTCTCTCAGGACCAGAGAAAAGCCTAATCAAGAATCAAGAAAAGCAAAAAGGAGGCGTATAGCTACTCTGAAGGAACTCGAAAAGAAAGATTACCAGAAATTCATCACTAATTTGACATTCGAAAACAGAGACAGGCAATTCGAACGTGTCAAATCAGCTGCTGAAGAGTTCAGGGCACAGAAGAACGCTGCTGAAGAAGCTAGCTACGAAGGAAATGCTAGTGGAAGAATAAGTGCTGGGGTAGTCAATGACACTCCAGCAGAGCATATACATCATTCCTTAGAAGAAAGCCATGATGCTGGAAAAAGTCGAATTTCAGCAGAAAATAAAGAATTAACAGAAGAAGCAATGAAGAAAGGAAAAGAAAAGGCTGACATGGGAGAAGAGTCGATTCCACCTCCATCACCTGATCAGCAGATCATATTTGAAGAAGAGGAACTATCAGACACGGAATTCTCAATAAGGCTAGCATCTGGAGCCTTCAGTGAAACCCACTTCCCAAAGAAAACGTCTCACAGAAGAAATGCGGAAGAATCCAGTGGAGTTCGTGATGAATTATTAATAGGAGTGCCAATGCAGACACACCTTGAGGAACATCCGGAGGAAACATTCCTTTGTGATGAATCTGCTGACGATCAACAAGGCATTGAAACACATCACCCAAATGAAGATGACTCTCACTTATCGGAACATGGATCATCCTGTCTCTCTGAATCTGATTCCGATGGAGAAACTGAAGACATTTACAATGCAAAACTCTTGAGAAAAGAAACCTCAGGATCCGAAGCTGTTCTTCGAGTACCTTTCCATGGGCTACCAGGACGTCGTTATGGACTCCGGAGAATTAGCCAATGGTGTGCAAAGGTTCATCCAGAAGATGCACCTAATTCTGATCTAGGACCTATGGCTGAAGAAATAGAGCAGTTCGTAGAATCTGAAACAGAGAGAGCCATAGCAGATCTATTTCACAGTGCATTGGATGAGTCCATACCAGAAGGACGCTTATTAGCAGAAGAGTTCCGTCGATGGAAGAAGTTTGATTATATCATGCATCAACTCTGCTTTGAAGAAAGGATGCTCTGTATCGCAGCTAAAGGATTAAACTTCTGGAGATATGAAGAACGTTGGTGTTTTGATTGGATTGATCAAGTCCCTGGGATGAAACAATTCTTGGATAAACAAGTGATGTGCAGATTTCAAGACATCCGAGAACACCGTATCCTGTCAAACACTGCCGGATTACCCAAGTCTACCTTCACACCGGATGGATACTCTGATGCTAGAGTCGAATTATCCAAACGACAGGCGAAAGCTGTAGTTGCATATGAGAAACGTCGATTGGAACATGACTCACAACAAGAGGAGCGTAGAAGTGCTCGAACGAAGGCACTAGCCACTGAACGTGCCGCTCTGAGATTCGATAACATGTTGGTTAAGGTTCTGGACACTGATGTTCAGGCCGTAATTCAGGAAGCTCAGAAAGCTGAAGCTCGATCTATCCAGGAGACTGCACAAGTTCTAGATGCAGCTCGACGGATACTGCTCGAGGAAATACGATACCAAGGGTATCTTGCTGCAAATCTCAGTCATGAACAACCGTCAAATACACAGTCAAGTCAAGACCTCGTCGTGACTACATCCTTCAATGCCTCTCCCATAACATCTCTACCAATGCCCTTCACGTTAACTTCCGACATAGCTGAAGCATTCCACTCTTATCTGCAAACAGCCGTTGATGAAAGAATAGAAGTAGCAACCAGCCGTCTAAGAAGCGAAGTTGATGAGATACGGAGCGATGTATCTCATGTACGAACAGAGACTGCTGAAAACAAGTTAGCTATTTCTGAGAACAGAGCAGGTCTTGAAGTTGTTCGAAAAGACATAGCAGACACCAGGACTCACGCAGAACAAACGGTTGTGGCATATGGTACAACTCTTTTGGCTGCAATCAAAGAGGGGGAAGAAAGAAGAAAAGCTGACCGTGAAAGAAGAAAGAAAGAGAAACAGGAAGCAACAATAAGGGAACAAGAAATGAAGAGGAAAGAAGAAGCAGCAAAACAAGAATTGAAACAAAAGGAACTAGAAGCTAGACTAGAGCTACAGAAAATTGAACATGAATCTCAATTGCAAAAGATGGCAATGGAACAAGAGAAACTGGCCAAAGAACTGGAGCGTGAAGCTGCTGAAAGAGAAGCAGGAGCAACTCTTGTTGAAAACTTCATGAAGTTCACTATGGAGAAGTTCGCGGACATTCAGAAGATTAAATCAGCAGACAATGAAAAAGAGAAGCCAGCGCCCGACTCATGAACGACAAGGTCAATTTCTTTAATTTAAATTGCTCTGTATCCAATTTGTACTGAAACGTGCTATATCATATATAAAATTGGATCAGATTTTGACAAAATCTCATTGTCTACTTCTGAATTTTACCGGTGTGCTCTAGTTGATCTACACTTCTAGTGTACTTAACGAAATTGCATATGGATATGACGATTATATGATTGATTGATGAATGTGAATGCTTAATGATTTAAATGAATGCTAGAATATCTAGCATATTGCTCCGTAGCAAACAGTTATTCATATTAATCGAGAAATATTCCCCAGCAACTTTTGAGGGGGAATTTGATTTCAATCATTCCTATTGCCTGAACCTAGTTGGAAAAACTCTGTGATAGAATAGCATAGAATTGTAAAACACAGACATTCTTCCACTCGGGTCAGCAAATGATAGTAAGCTTTGATCGCACCAAAAAGGGGGAAATTGTTGGGAATTATTCCTAAAATCTCCCTTAGGACTTATTTGTAAAAGGTTTTGTTGGATCAAACCTTATCTAGATGGTCGATCATTTGCTGAAATCTAGAGAGTCTAACACAACTTGTAAAAGTCCTGTATAAGTTGAACATCGAGTTGTAATAGATTATTGTGCTATAAAGAATCCCTAGCAGAATAGATAAGACGGGACCGCATCAAAACTCACAGACTGCTAGAGAAGCTGGCGAACAAGGGAGCTAGCACTTTGGTGAAAAGATCACTAGAATGCTAAGGAATTAGCATTCGGACGTTTTAGAAATCAATGAAGAATCACATATAATACAAGTCAAAGGATCTCAAGGAATATACCTTTAGCAACGTTGAAGCCGGACTGCGACTCTGACAAAAAAGGACGCACAAGGGACGAAACTTTCCCTAAATAATCTGAGAAGTACATCTCTACTCAGAAAGGCGTTCTATCAGTTTAATCCATTCTTGGAGGAAGAAGCCGTTGTGTCTAACGGGTATGGAGATTCAAAGTTTTGAATCTCCAACTATAAAAGGCAGATTCAAGAACTGGATAAACTACTGCTTTTACAAATCTACAAGTGCTCTTATCACTTTACTCACGAACGCTCAAGCAAAAGATTCCCTTGACAAAGTGATCCTTAAAAGTAGTCAGTTGAGAGCCATCTTAAAGTCTATCTGAAGACTCTCAACAACCTGTGGTGTCGTTCATTGAAGTACTGACACTCCATTGAAGATAATCCTGATTGCATTCAAGGATATCTCAATCATTGGGATTCATTTCTTTCAGGAAAGAATCCAACAGTCATTCTTGAAAGATTGTGACTCACACGGGCATTAGCCGCAAGCTTATTAAGTTCAGAGGCAAACTATAAACGCCTCATTAGCAAAGGACAAGTTTTACGAAGGTGTGCCCTTGACTTGCCCGGAGCTGTGTTCGGAGAAGTTCAGATTCACGGAGGATAGCTGTCAAGTAGTCAGGCCGAAAGCTCACTGCCTACTTAACTGGAAAGGCGATTCCTTGTACTCTGTATACTTTTCTAGTGAAATTCTTAGCGATTCGGCTAAGGAGTGGACGTAGATCTATTTGATCGAACCACTATAAATCTTGTGTTCATTTATTGCTTTACTTACTGTTTTATTGGTTTACTGTTCAAAGATTGATTTAAAACCTAGCAACAGAGTTGCTAGTGTATGTCTGTAAACTAAGCTAAACAACAACTTGGACTAAGAAAACATTTTGCTGATAACGATATTAAGTGCAAGTGACGTTAATCTATTCCGCTGCATTTCGTGTTAAGATTTCAAACACGACGACTCTGATATTTCGGGACCAACAGGAACACATTGCACAGGGCTTACCCAAGAACTATCAGAAATGGGAAATATAATCCCTGCATCCAGCCATTTGATCACTTCTTTCTTCACTAGCTCCTTCATATTGGGATTTAACCTCCTCTGTGGCTGAATAGAATTTTTGCTTCCTTCCTCTATCAGGATCTTATGCATACAGATTGTGGGACTTATCCCCTTGATGTCAGATATAGTCCATCCTATTGCTCCCTTATGCCTTTTCAACAATTCCAACAGACTTTGCTCATTTTCTTCCTTCAAATTTGCTGCTATGATCACAGGTAATGTATCTGATTCACCCAAGTAAGCATATTTCAAGTGAGCAGGTAGAGGTTTCAGGGTTAATTCTGGGGGTTCCTCCATAGAAGACTTGGTTCCTTTTATTTCCCTAGACAACAGATCCAATGGCTCAAATGGTTGCCTAACTCCCCCAAACTTTCGCCCTTGCTCTACCCATGCTGCAGCTTCACTGGGTAATTCCTCAGCATCATCTTCCTTCCCAGAATGGTTTTCTTCAAAATATTCTTCGATGACTGACTCCAATATGTCCATAGAAAAACATTCCTCAGGGTCATCATGGACCTTCATAGCATTAAATAAGTTAAAAGTAGCTTGCTCATCTTGTACTCTCATAATCAGCTCTCCTTTCTCCACATCAATCAGCGTCCTTCCTGTAGCTAGGAATGGTCTTCCCAAAATGATTGGTACTTCCCTGTCTGCTTCATAATCCAGAATAATGAAATCTGCAGGAAAGATGAACTTATCCACTCTCACAAGTACATCTTCAATCTTCCCTTCAGGATGTACAGTGGATCTATCTGCCAATTGAAGAGAAATGGTGGTAGGTCTTGCTCCCCCAATGCCTAACTTCTGAAAAATTGACAGTGGCATCAGATTTACGCTTGCTCCCAAATCACATACAGCTCTACCTACATCTCGGCCTCCAATAGAGCAAGGAATGGTGAAACTTCCTGGATCCTTCAACTTGGCTGGAATCTGTCTCCTCAGAGGTCCACCTACTTCCTCAAACAATGATACAGTCTCGAATTCCTTCAGTCTCTTCTTCTTTAACAGAATATCCTTCAAAAACTTCACATACGTCGGCATCTGTTCAAGAGCTTCCACTAATGGCACGTTGATGTGAATTTGCTTTAGCATCTCAAGAAACTTCTTAAACTGCTCCTCTTCCTTTTGCTTCTTGAATCTGGTTGGGTATGGTGGTGGTGGTACATAGTCATATTCCTCCAACACGGATTTCCTTTTTGCCTTAGAAATATTGTTCTCTGGTACTTCTGCAGGTTTCTCTACAGGTTCATCTTCTTCTCTCGAATCAGGTAATTCAACTTCCTTTTCCAGCAACTTATCTTTCTGCGGATTCTCCTTAGTTATTGTGGTTCCTGATGATGTTCCTTCACCTGCTTCTAAGTTATTGGCCTTCCTCTCTTCAAATTGTTTTCCACTTCGAAGCGTGACAACCTTGCATTGTTCCTTTCCATTCATAGGATTTTCGGTGTTACTTGGCAAAGCTCCTTGTGGCCTGCTTCTCAGCTCGTTTGCTAACTGCCCCATTTGCATTTCCAGACTCCTTAAAGAGGATGCTTGACTCTGAATTAGAGCATCTTGATTTTTAAGGCGCACCTCATTTTGAGTCATGAACTCCTTCATCATTTCCTCCATAGTTTTCTCTTGCTTGGGAGGTGGAGCTTCTAAACTTTGCTGCTGATTATAATTCCCCTTGTTATAATGCTACTCCCTTGCTGCTGCATTATAATTTCCTTGTCCAGACCAAGAAAAGTTTGGATGATTCCTCCAGCCAGGGTTGTATGTATTCGAATATGGGTTGTTGGTTTGTTGATGGTGATTTCTGTTTCCCACATAGCAGACCGATGTTGGATTTGATGGGCACTCCTCAAACTGGTGTGCTCCCCCACAATATATATAGTCCAAAGGTCCTGAGGGTTCTGCACACATCGGAGTTGCCTTACTTGGGCTGGTGTTCTTCTCAATACTCTTCATAGTTGCTCCTAGAGCCTCCATTTGCGCAGTCAATGCTTTCATTGGATCAACTTCCAGCACTCCTGCAACCTTAGGAGTAGAAATAGCTGCTGCTCTTGAATTTGCCCAGAAATAATTGTTGGCAGCCACCTTATCCAGAATTTCACAAGCTTCATTGTAAGTTTTGTCCAACAATGCTCCTCCAGATGTAGCATCTATCATCATTCTCGAATTTCCATTCAATCCATTGTAAAAGATCTCCATCTGAATGCAGTATGGTATTCCATGATTCGGGCATCTCCTTAATAGTTCCTTGAATCTTTCCCATGCCTCACTAACAGACTCATCATCTTGTTTGAATGCCATGATCGCATTCCTGCATCTTGCGTTTCTGGTTGGAGGAAAGTATTTCAATAGAAAGGTTTTAGTCAGCTTGTTCCAGGTAGGAACAGACCCTAGTGGCAAATTAGTGAGCCAGGTTTTTGCACTGTCCCTTAGAGAAAAAGGGAATAACCGCATTCTTAAGGCCTCAGGTGTGACTCCTTGCAGCTTGAAATTATCACAGATCTCCAGAAAAGATTTCAAATGCAAATGTGGATCTTCTGTAGCTGTTCCCCCAAATTGCCCCAAACTCTGCAGCATTTGAAACATCACAGGTTTCAACTCAAAGTGTTGTGCCAGAACTTCTGGCCTTGCAACCCCTGGATCAAACTCCAAGAACCTCGGCATTGTATAAGTCCTGATTATCCTATCACTTTCATCAACTGGTTCTTCCAACTCGATTTCCGGCTCAGGAATTCTCTCAGCCATCTTTTTAGCTCTTTGCTTTCTTCTGTTCTTTCCAAAAGTTCTCTCTATCTCTGGATCAAATAAAAATATCTCCCTAAATGTTTCCTCGCTCATACACCGTTAGAGTTCCCTACACTTACATAAAATGATTAGTTTCCTATAACTTCAGTCAACCAACTGTGCATGCAAATTCAAACAATAAAATAGCATTCAGATTCAATATCATTCACTCCCCGGCAACGGCGCCAAAAACTTGTTGTTGTGCTAGTAGCTATGAAATTAATACGCAAGTGCACGTATGTCAAACAAGTAATACAGATCTAAGTCCGGATATCGTACCCAAGAGAGTGAAAGTGAACCGTGCACATTCTATTGCTTGTAGATTAGGTGGTTTTTGTAACTTCTTCTAAACTAAATCAAAAGGAAATCATATAAAATGAAACCAAACAGTGCTAAAACAATTAATACTATTTCTCCCCACAAAATAATCATAAACAACTAGAATATGGTTTTAAAATCGATTATAAAATGCACTCGGGTTATTGACTTTTGTTATCTCCTCTCCTATATGCTGTAGCATTGTTCAGGCAACTACTCTGATTCTTGCAACCTCACTCCTTTCTGTCCAGACTATCATCATAGCTCTAGATCTATGTTTTTGTGCTAACATCCATATGTCTATGGTAAGCTTTGCCTTCAAACAATCTATTTAAGAACAGGGGTTTATGCAAGTCTTAGATTCCATGTATATCTACACTAGAAATTAAGATTGACCATGATTCCCTCATCCTAGATCTCCTCTCGGTCTCACTAAGCAAAATCTCTACCTGCCACTGTCGTGTTTAGGTAGACAAACAAACCAGAATCAAACTCAAACACCAGATTTATCACAAGAACAGCTTCAACATATATTCAAGAAGACAACCAGTCAATAACCCGAGCTTAAAGAGTTTAGCTCATGCTTACAAAAGTTAAAAAGAAAATAACATTCGAGTTCATATCTACGAACATCATCCACGATAAAATATCAAACAAGTTCTGCAAGATAAAGATAAACTATTCGTGATTTTTGCAACTGCCACTGCTTCTTCTCACGAACTCTTCGTTCTCCCCTGCTCCAAAAACCTATGCCGATCTCCTCCTTGAATGATTGTTGTTTTTTTCTCTGTTGTCCTCTGTCAAAATATCTCCCCTGTCTCTTTTCAACTTCATCCAGGCCTTACACGTGGCTCCTCTATCTGCCTCCCAACTCTGACGATTCTCCTGGGCGACACGTGTCTGCTTTTGGGACAAGATCTGAAAAGTGCAAAGATCCTGTCTGCTGTGGTCCCAGATGATCTTCATTGGAGTTTTGACCATGCTACTCTTATGCTGCGACATTAAATCATTCTTTCTTGCTTCTGTCATGCTCCAGCATAATGAGACCTGTGATACTATTCAAACAATTCCTTTTGCAAAACTCCAAGTTAACACAATTACTACAAAATAAACCCGAATTTCATATACTAACCAAATTATCTATATTAAACCATTTATCCTATAAAACAAACCTAATTTAGCACATAATTAACTAATCTAGACACAAAATAATAACTCTTTAAGAGAGTTATCAGTGCGCATGCTTGTTTGTGGCTATTTTACTCCCGTATCATATATTTTTGTCGTATTTTGGTTGTGTTTTCGTGTTTTGTGTGTTTGATTTGTGTAGGATAGGTTTTGGGCAAAAACGAGCATTTTTGGTGGAGTTTTGGAGAAAAATCGCACGTGTTTGGAGTTTGGAGGCGTCGACCGGCCGAGCGAAGCAGGACCGGCCGAGCGAGGCAGACAGAGGGCTTGACCGGCCGAGCCAGGTTGGACCGGCCGAGCCAGGCCACAGACAGAGGGCTCGACCGGCCGAGCCATGTCCGATCGGCCGAGCCAGGCCACAGAAAGGTGGCTCGATCGAGCCACTTCGACCGGGCGAGCCTAGCCGGTTTTCTTCAGAATTTTGGCGGTTACCAGCTTCGACCGGGCGAGCCATACTTCGACCGGGCGATCCGAGGCCCTGTTTGCTTGTCTATAAAAGGGGGGAATTCATTTATGTTAAGAACTTTTGGTCAGATTTTAAATAACCGCTCCTAGAATTCTCTCTATATCCTTCCTCAACCACTTCCATCCACATTCAAGGTGATCTAGGCCACATTCCTCCAAATTTGGTGAAGATCAAGGAAGATCAAGAGGTAGATTGAGTCCAAGGAAAGCAATTGAGGAAGATCAACGCTAGACCTATCAATATTGTAATGGATTCTATTACTTTCTCTATTGTATTGTACGGAATTGAAGGTATGAGGAACTAATTTCTATTGTGAATGTTGATTGGATGGATAATGTGTTGAGATGAGATTGGTGGATGATTGTTTACTTTCCTTTGAGAGCTTGAATTGCACTATATCTTGTTCTTTATCTCTTAGGTGTAGGTAATAGCCAACCTAGGCGGTATTTGACGTGAACGTTGCAGCCAACACGCGGGCGAAATCGTTGTGAATAGTGTAGATTCATACGATTTTAGTTCCAATCCATGTGCAGTGCTAGGTCGTAGGGCAATAATTGACGATCTATTTGGAGTGGTCTAGGGCTTAATAACGTGACTGTTTGCAAGTCTTAGTATCATCAACTGTTAGCTCGTCGTGACAAGGGGTTAACGAGTGTAGGGTCGATTGCTCAATCTCCTAGGAATTAAAATTGGTTTACATCACGATTCGATCGAATTTTCACACATTTGATGTTCATTCAACATTCACCCTTATCTCATTGTTATACTTGGTACTTTTTCTACCTACCTTGGTGAAATTGATTGTTGTCAAGTCTTAGTTTGATAATTGATTAATGATTTTTGATGTGTTGCTATTGCTTAGGATAGATTACTATTTTGCCTAGTTGATAGAAATCATTCAACGACTTATTTTTGCCTAGTTATAAGACTTTGCCATAGTATCTCGGTATTCTAGCGGGCGAAGGGAAGAAGGACCTGGATTTGACAAATTTTATTCTTGTGTAGCTAGGAGTTTAATTTTGATTGAACTTTTAGCCGCATCACAACCTCACTACCTCGCGAGCAAACACATCAGCCACTGAGCGCGCTGTGAAAGGCGACTTCAGAGCTATAAAATGGCCGTATTTGGACAGCCGATCTACAACCACCAGGATGGCTAAGAAACCTTTGGACTTTGGAAAGCAAGTGATAAAGTCCATAGAAATATCCTCCCACACCTGATTCGGAATTGGTAAAGGTTGCAGCAAACCTGCTGGAGACATTGCCTCATGTTTGGCTTTCTGGCAAATTAAGCATTTAGCGACATATTGCTGTACTTGTCTAAACATGCCCTTCCAATAAACGCTCATCGCTATAAGCCGATACGTGCGGAAAGCTCCAGCGTGACCTCTAGTAGGAGTGTCATGGAATTCCTCAAGCAAGCGCGAAATCCATGGCAAATTTGAAGCGAGTACCACGCGACCTTTGTAGAAGAGCCGACCTTCAATCAACTGAAATCCAGGCCGGTTGTTCGGATCCTCCTCCAGTTTCTGAATAATACCCCGTACATAATCATCATATCTCTGTTCAACATGGATATCAGACACCCCCAACCAAGTCGGCATGCTAATCGCGGTTAATTCACTTTCATTCCCGCGTCGTGATAGAGCATCAGCTGCCAAATTTGAACTCCCTGCCTTATATTCTATTACAAAATCGTAACCCAATAGTCGAGCCACCCAAACTTGCTGCGATGGGGTTGCAATTCGCTGAGTCAGCAAGTGGCGAAGACTGCGGTGGTCGATACGAACCACGAATTGACACCCAATCAGATACGGCCGCCAATGTTGGATTGCTAACGCCAATCCCATCATCTCGCGCTCATAGGCAAACTTTGATAAAGTTCGATCTGCCAGCGACTTGCTAAAATAAGCGATAGGGCGCTTATCTTGCATGAGAACCGCTCCAACACCCATACCTGAAGCATCACACTCAACAATAAATTGGCGGTTGAACTGGGGCATAGCCAAAACTGGAGCCTCTATCATGGCTTTCTTCAATTGGCCAAATGCAATGTCAGCCTAAGGAGTCCAACTGAATTTCGCTGAAGCTTCTTTCTTCAGCAAAGCTGTGAGGGGCCGGGCCATAATACCGTAACCCTTCACGAACCTCCGGTAATAACCTGTCAAGCCAAGAAACCCCCTTATCTCTCGGACTGAGCGCGGCTGCGGCCAATCCAATACTGCGCTGATTTGGATCCATAGCAACTCCCCCTCGCGAGATAATATGCCCCAAGTATTCAACTTTAAGGCACCCAAAGACACATTTCTTGCGGTTAGCCCTGAATTGTTGGGCGGCTAAAATCTGCAAAACTAAATTCAAATGTTGCCGATGTTCTTCCCAAGAGCTACTATACACGAATATATCATCAAAGAAGACCAAAATAAACTTCCGCAGATAGGGACGGAACAAGTCATTCATGGTGGACTGGAAAGTTGTCGGCGCATTCGTTAATCCAAAGGGCATAACAAGAAATTCATAATGTCCACTGTGGGTACGGAATGCTATTTTGTGGATGTCAGACTCCTTTACCCGGATTTGGTGGTATCCTGAATGCAGGTCGATCTTTGAGAAAACCTGCGCTCTAGCTAATTCATCGAGCATCTCTTGAATTACGGGTATAGGGTATTTATCTGGCACCGCTGACTTATTAAGTTCTCGGTAGTCCACGCAAAAGCGCCAGCTTCCATCCTTCTTCTTTACTAACAACACAAGACTTGAAAACGGGCTAGAACTAGGCCGAATCACACCTGCTTCTAGCATCTCACTTACCAGCCGCTCAATTTCGTATTTTTGCAGGTGACC
The DNA here is from genome assembly GCA_026898455.1 of Plectranthus barbatus. Lineage (NCBI taxonomy): Eukaryota > Viridiplantae > Streptophyta > Magnoliopsida > Lamiales > Lamiaceae > Plectranthus > Plectranthus barbatus. The sequence continues at coordinate 12,879 of JAPKLW010004761.1, forward strand.
GTACCGGTAAGGCCTTACTGATACCGGTGTCGATCCCGGAATTAGTTCAATACGGTGATCTGTCTTTCGTCTAGGAGGCAACTCCTTGGGTTCTTTAAACACCTGTGTATATTGATGAAGTATGTCTGTCAACTTTTCTTCTAACCCTTCTGAAAGTTGGGTGGATTCACCTTCCAACACTACCGCCCACAACTCAGCATCTGCGGTCTTCGTCAGTGTCCGAAGGCTCACCAAATTCCTACACAGGTCTGGATCACCGCGGAGTATTATCCGCCGATCACCCCAAACAAAACTCATGGATAAAGCTTTCCAGTTTGTTACTACCTCGCCTAATGTCGCGAGCCAAGCAATTCCCAAAATAACATCCACTCCACCTAAGGGAAAAACATAAAAATCTGCAACTGTCGTGCAACCTGGAAGTTCTATCTCCAGATTCTTACACACCCCTTCTGATGATTGTCAGCGTCCATCCCCGAGTCTCACCTGAAACCTGCCTATTGATAATGGTTGCAAGTTCAAAGCGGATGCCAGAGACGAAGATATGAAGTTGTGGCTCGCGCCACTATCGATCAGAATGGTAATCGGACAGCCCTTAACCACCCCTCGAAATTGCATAGTGCGGGGGCTAAAAACTCCCGTCATAGAGTAGATCGGTAAATCTTCAGTCTCCTCCTTTGAATCCTCATGTTTCTCTGCAATATCCTCCTGTCCCGTTACCTCGTAATAATCGTGTTGTTGTAGGTCCACTGCCTCATCCTCCTCAGCCACTAGAACTCTTAATTGTTTGAAAAGGCGGTTATGACCGGGTGTGAACGATTTCTTGCAACGAAAACATAATCCTTTCGCCTGCAACTCCTCCAACACTTTAGGCGGCAAACGAGTAAACCGGGACCACGCTGTGGACTGCCCGGAGAGGCCGGAACTTGCTCCCCCTGACTGCCCCATGGGCTTCATGTAGGTACTATTCACTGAACGCCCTGCACCTCCACCCCTCGCTGAAACTCCGCCTCCAAACGATTTTGTTATTGGAGTCAATTTCAGCCCTGCTACTGTGCTGCCCTTGCTTCTTTGCCCATTGTCCTGGGGCGTTAAATTATCCTCTATGTCCCGTGCCAATTCCATAGTTGTCTCCAAGTCATGAGGGCGGAGTAGGCATAAGGAGCCGCGAACAGAGCTTTTCAGTCCATTCAGAAAATAGCCCATGTAATGATCCTCATCCAGCCCCGAAACCTGACTTGCTAGCTGAACGAACACTGATATGTACTCCTCCACATTCCCCGTCTGTCTCACACTTGCCAACCTCTAAAAATGATTACCACGAAACCTGGTGTCAAATCGCAAAATTTGCTCCCTCTTGAACTCTTCCCAGGTCAATCGTGGTTTCCTCGCACGCAGCCAGGTGATCCAATATAGAGCCACGCCATCCATGGCCACAACTGCTGCTGCTAATTTCCTCCCAGGTTTAGTCGAGTGCAATTCAACTCTTCTATGATCAAGTTATGTTATGGCATAAGAGATTAGGCCATCCTAGCTTTCCATATCTAAAAACCTCATTTCCTGAATTGTTTAAAGGTATTGATTGTTCAAAACTTCACTGTGAAGCATGTAGTTTAGCTAAAAGTCATCGTGTTTCATTTCCTAAAAAATCTTATTCTCCTTCAAAACCTTTTTATTTGGTGCATAGTGATGTTTGGGGGCCATCCAAAGTTAACACACTTTCAGGAAAAAATGGTTTGTGACTTTTATTGATGATCACACATGGATTTGTTGGGTGTATTTGTTGGAAAAGAAATCTGAAGTTGAACAACGCTTTAAAGATTTTTTTCACATGGTTGAAAATCAATTTCAAACAAAAATTGGCATTCTAAAAACTGATAATGGGACTGAATATTTTAACAAATATTTGAGAACATTTATTTTGGAAAATGAAATTTTGCATCAATCTACTTGTCGTGACACACCACAACAAAATGGTATTGCTGAAAGGAAAAACAAGCATTTACTTGAAGTTTCTAGGGCACTTATGTTTTCCACAAATGTTCCTAAATATCTTTGGGGTAATGCTATCCTAAAGTCCTGTTATTTAATAAATAGAATGTCATCTCGAGTTTTGAAATTTCAAACGCCCTTACAAGTTCTGAAAAATCATTTTTCTACCTCCAAGATAACGGGTGATCTCCCTTTAAAAGTTTTTGGATGTGTTTGTTATGTGCATGTTCCTAATGTGTTCCGCTCAAAACTTGATCCAAAAGCTGAGAAATGTGTTTTCCTTGGTTATGCTTCTAATAAACGTGGATATAAGTGTTTTAATCTAGTCTCAAAAAAATTCTATGAGAGCATGGATGTTGAGTTTGTGGAGGACCTCTCTTTCTTTCAAAAAAAAATCTTTCAGGGGGAGAATTTAGTTGAATAAAATAATTTTTGGGAAACTTCACCAGAAGCATTACCCATTCCTTTTACTAATTCTGATATGGAAATTAGGGTTAGCACTATTAATCTTAGTTGTAAAAAGCGTGCCTGAGGCGCGCCTCGGAATGGTCCATAGCGCCTTGAGTTGACTAATGCGAGGGCTGGCCATGATGCGGTTGGGAGGCGCCGGAGGCGCACGCCTCACGCTGAGGCGTGAGGCACATGGAGGCGGCCGCCTGGTGGGTGTTTTACCTAAACCCTAATTGTTTTAACTTCACCTTTTACTATTTTAACCTTAATATTACCAACTACACATTAAAACCTTTATTTTCAAAATTTTACCCAACTCTCGCTCCCACCCACCGCCGCTGCCCTGGCCCCTGCCCAGAGCCACCAGCTGCAGCTGCTCTCTCCTGCCCTTCCCAGCGCCGCTGCCTGCCCACCCCTGCTCCTCCCTAGCGCCCGCAGCCCCCCATCCCTGTCTCCCCTATCCCTGCTCTCAATCCTCAAGTTTTATTTATTTATTTTTGTTATTCCAATATATTTATTTAAGGATTTTTGCTGAGCTAAGTATTGTTCTTGGAATATTAAAATTGCGATAGAAAAATTCATACCAAAACATAGTTTAGACTTTATGTCATAACTCATAAGTTGTGTCTTAGAAGTTATTTTATGATATTTGATTGTTTAGTTTACATTGAATCGTATTATATTTGCTATCATTTTTTGTGTACTATTTGTTTATTGATGTGATTTACATGATTTTTATTTGATATATTGTGTATTTTATTAATAAATAACATATATATAAATTTAATAATTTTTTAATAATGGTCGCCTCGCATCCATGATGCGCTCGCCTCTGCCTCACGCCTCACCGCCTCGAATTTTGAGGCCTTGTCGCCTCGGCTCGCCTCGCGCTTTTTAAAACTAAGCTATTAATTCTGTTATGCCTAATGTGACTTTATCAGAGACAGGGGGAGAATTACTTCCTACAGATTATGATTGAGCAGATCATAATCCCCAACATGAGCTGCAGGTTTATACTAGAAAGAAATTTCATAATGTAACTACAACTCATGATATTCCTTCACCAAATGATCAATCAGCTTTGCCAAATGACGGTCCAACAACTTTGCCAAGTAACCTTCCCTCTCCCTCTACTTCCACTACTTCCAATTTGTCTGATCCTCATCTTTCGATTGCTTTAAGAAAGGGAACCTGAACATGTACTAAACATCTTATTGCTCAATACTTGTCCTATGAAAGTTTGTCAAAAAATCATATAGCTTTTGTGTCTAGGATTTCTGATATGTTTGTTCCAAGAATTGTTCCAAGCATTAAGTGACCCGAGTTGGAGATCAACTGTGATGGAAGAAATAAATTCTCTTAAGAGAAATAACACATGGACTGTTATTGATCTACCAAAAGACAAAAAAACTGTCGGGTGCAAATGGGTGTTCACAATGAAGTTCAAAGCTGATGGAAATGTGGAGCGATATAAAACAAGACTCGTAGCAAAGGGATTTACTCAAACTCATGGTATTGATTACCAAGAGACCTTTGCTAAAATTAACTCTATTAGAGTACTTCTTTCTCTTGCAGTTAACTTCAATTGGCCATTACATCATTTTGATGTAAAAAATGCTTTTCTATATGGTGAATTGCAAGAAGAGGTATATATGGAGCTTCCCCCGGATTTGAAGAAAAACTTGGAAAAGGCAAAGTGTGTAAATTAAAAAAAATCTCTATATGGACTAAAACAGTCTCCTAGAGCTTGGATTGAGCATTTTGGTGATGTTGTTAAGAGACATGGTTTCTTTCAAAGCCAAGCGGATCACACCATGTTTTTTAAACACTCCGTCCAAGGTAAGGTAGCTATTTTGATTGTGTATGTAGACGACATAATCATGACAGGGGATGATTCTCTTGAGATTAGTAAATTGAAGAGAAAACTTGATGCTGAATTTGATATTAAGGACTTGGGAATGCTAAAATATTTCCTCGGAATGGAGTTTGCAAGATCCAAGAAGGGGATTTTTGTTAACCAACGCAAGTATGTGCTTGATTTACTCAAAGAAACAGGAATGACAGGTTGTAAGGCAGCACATACGCCTATTGAACCTAACATAAAGTTGAAACCAACAGTACCTGATGAAGTGATGGACAAAGAGCGTTATCAAAGACTAGTTGGGTGATTAATTTATTTGGCTCACACTCGACCTGACATAGCTTTTGCCGTGAGTGTTGTAAGTCAATTCATGCATTCACCTGGACCTACTCACTTTGAAGCTGTATTCAGAATTTTGAGATACCTCAAAGGAACTCCAGGAAAAGGACTTCTGTTTAAAAAAGAAGAACATCTTCTGATAGAGGCTTACACAGATGCAGACTGGGCAGGATATGTAAATGATAGAAGATAAACATCTGGTTATTGCACCTTTGTAGGCGGGAATCTGGTTACTTGGAAAAGTAAAAAAACAAAGTGTGGTGGCAAGAAGTATTGCTGAAGCTGAGTTCCGTTCTTTGGCACATGGATTCTGTGAAGTGATATGGCTAAAAAGAATCCTGGAAGAATTGAAGATTCTTATTCCAGCACCTATTAAAGTTTACTGTGACAACAAGGCTGCTATATCTTTAGCTCATAATCCAGTTCTACATGACAGGACAAAACATGTAGAAGTTGATAAACATTTCATCTAGGAGAAGATAGATCGTGGTTTAATATAGATAGTGGTTTGATATGTATGTCCTACATACCCACAGCTAACCAAACGGCAGACATACTAACAAAAGGTCTTCCCAGGGTACAACATGAGAATCTAGTTAACAAGCTTGCTATAAGTGACATCTTCATGCCAGCTTGAGGGGGAGTATTGACAGATTCCCTGGATATTTTATATTCTATATTTAGAAGATATTTGATATGAGTTGTATGAGTAATTATAGAGACTAATTTTTTATTTTCCTCCATATTTAGTGGGATAGAGTATCTTTCCTTAATTAGGGAGATTAGTTGCCTTTTTTATTCCTAGTTTAGTCTTTGAATAGATGTACACGAATACAGAATAAAATAATGCAGTCTTCTTATCCTTCTACTTACATGTTTTCATTCAATAAATTTCAATAACAATCCACTAGACCACCATAACCAATTAATTAGAAGAAATATATCAGAAAGGATCAAACAATTGCTACAACATATCCTCCATATGTAAGACCACCAAGTTGAGAACACACCAGTTTCTGTTACAAATCTCTAGGTGTAAGACCAACAACTTCTATTATTAATGTTTCCACTTTAAATATTATCTTCCATTCGTATCAGATGTGGTAGACCAATAAACTAAGTTGGGCTAACAGTCATTCAATGATGTCAAAACAGCCAAGAGACTTGCATGGAAGCAACCACCATGAAAGAGTGTGCAATAGTTCATTTATCAAGCACCCTTCATTTATAGCAGTTCATTCATTGAGCTTGCAGCTCACTGATTGAGGATGAACATGGCAAATCAGTTGCAGGAGTTGGGAGGGGAATCACATTAAAAATATGACTAAAAACATGTTTTATTGACTGTTGAAATGTTGGCCCATAGTGGCAACAATTATCCATGGGCTTGTTATGCCCGACCCGTATCTCTCGACCCGGATCCGACCCGGTTTGGTCTTTACCCTACTTGTCTCTTTTTCCCCCAATTTTGAATTGGGACGATTAAGAGAGAGAAAGAGCGCAGCCGATAGAGCCGTTACCCCCTTCGACCTCTTCCACCTTCCACCGTCGCGCCACCGGAGTTAAGGGTAGAGACCGAGCAGAGAGAGAGAAGGGTTTCTCATCTACGCCTTTGGCCGGGGAGTTGACGGACTGGTTTGATCGAGGAGAAAACAAGGGAGATCTGAGCCGAGCTAGCATCTTCCTCACCTCCTGCTTGCTGTCCGGTTCAGCGCCGCTGCTGCGGCGCCCCTGCCTTCGCCGGCGTCCAGCCGGCAATGCGCCGGCGCTGCCATCTCCGGCGAGCTGCTGCTGCTTGTCTGCTGCGTCTTCATCGCAGCTCGGCTGTGCAGGTAAGTTCTCTTCCATTGTACACCTATTCTCTAACTACTCCCTTCTCAGTTCGCAGGTTGTAGAAGAGCAGTAGAAGCTGGGACAGCAGCTGGTGCAGGAAGAAGAGCTGCTGCGCTGATTTGGGAGAAGTGAAGCTGCAGCCCCCTCGGGTTCGTGCCACGACTTAGGGCGAATGAATCCCCGGCGGCCCTCTCTCCGATCCCCTACAGTGGTATCAGAGCCACGGGGGTGAGAGTGGGAAGTTTCGCTGGGGCATTCCCGTCGTGGTAGCGACACCTCGTCGTCGGCGTCCCCAGGGACGCGTGAGGTAGGTCGGAAAGCCCTCACCTAGGGCTTCCGCTCTGGTAAATTGGCTGAAACCTCTCAGTTATTTCAAATTCCGCCGTAGGATTGGGATTGTCTGCTGGTAGAAATTGCATGCTAGGATTTCGTGCTAATTGTTTATGGTTATCGCACTTTGCCTCCGCTGTGCTATTCCACTTTAGCTGCATATTTCTTGTTTCCAGTCTGTTATTTTTTCGTAATTTTTCTTCTGTGATTAATTGCTGAAAATTGGTTAACAGGTCCCTTTAATTGAGTTGTGTGTGCCTGGTATTTACCTGTTATTGCTCGTTTGTTCTCGTGTGTGATTCTGAGTTTGTGGTTGCCTGTTGTTTGCTTTAATTGCTGATTATTTGTTTTTTCTTCTTGAGTGCATTATGGCCTCTAGTTCCAGCTCTAATTCGTATGTGATGATGCCATTTAATGGTAAAACGGATTTTAATATCTAGAAAAAGAAAATCAAATGTGTGTTAATTCAGCAAAGAGTGTTTAAAGCGGTGACAAAGGAATACTTAGAAACTGACACTGAACAACAGAAAACTGATATGAATGAGCTTGCATGTTATGTCATATTTCTAAATTTGTCTGATTCTGTTCTTAGACACGTTGAGCACATAGAATGTGCTAAAGAATTATGGGCAAAATTAGAAGAAATGTATGCTGTGACTTCCCTCCCCAGTAAGATATATCTGTTTGAAAATTTCTTTAGGTTCAAACTTGATATGACTAAGGACATTAATGAGAACCTTGATATTTTCACAAAATTGGTCAAAGATATAAAACGTACTGGTGACACAAGCATTGATAATTACTCTCCTTATATTTTGCTTAATGCTATTCCTGATGATTACAGTGATTTGAAATCTGCTATCAAATATGGTAGGGACTCTGTGACCCTAGAAACTGTAGTTAATGGCTTGAAAAGCAAGGAATTAGACTTGAAGCATGCGGGGGGTAGGAACAAGGGTTCCGGTGAGATCATGCATGTGAGGGGAAGATCAAAATCTAGATACCAAAAGAATGGTAAATCTGATGACCATGAGGGAAAGAAGAAGCATCATAGTAAGGGCAGGTCTAAGTCTAAACCTAAGGGTAGACGTTGCTTTAATTGTAATGAAGTTGGTCATTTTATGAAGCAATGCCCTAAGCCTCGTAAGAACAAGAATGATGAATATGCTAATGTTGCTTGTGGTGATGATGCTTTAGGTGATGTCTTTATGGTCTCTTCTATGAATTGCTATTCTTCTGTTAATTGGGTTTCTGAATCTGTGAATGAAACTCAATGGTTAATTGACTCTGGATGCACCTTCCACATTTCTCCTTATAAGAATCTTTTCATGTCCATTAATGAAATTGATAATGGTTATGTCTCACTTGCTGATGAAAAGAAATGTAAGGTGGTTGGTGTTGGAGACATTTGTCTTAAATTTGACTCTGGTTCTGTGTTTACCTTAAGAAATGTGAGATATGTTCCTAATCTTTGCTGTAATTTGCTTTCTTGTGCTGCATTAGAAGAGGAAGGGCTAGAGGGTAGATGGGGGAAGGGAGTTATGAAAATTCTCAAGGGTTCCCTAGTTGTTTTCAAAGCTTTGAGGAAGAACAACTTGTATATCTGCCAAGCTGAATGTATTTCTGCTAATAGCTCTGTTAATGCTGTGCATGAGGATAAGACTGCATTATGGCATAAGAGATTAGGTCACATGAGTAATAAAGGTCTAGAATTGCTTAAGAAAGATGGTGCATTTAATAATGACATCGTGTCTAGCATGCCTTTCTGTGACTCATGTATTCTTGGTAAACAATATAAGGTCAAATTTCCTGTTTCTGCATCTCCGAATGTGTCTACTTGCTCTGACATACTTGAGTATTTGCATGCTGATGTGTGGGGTCCTGCTAGTGTTCCTACTCATGGGGGGAACAAGTACTTCTTATCTGTGATTGATGACTATTCCAGGAAAGTGTGGGTTTTCTTGTTAAAACATAAGTCTGATGTTTATGAAAAGTTTAAGAATTGGAAACTTTTGATAGAAAACCAAACTGGGAAGAAAATCAAAACGTTAAGAACTGATAACGGACTTGAATTTTGCAATGCCTTGCTTGATAACTTGTGTGTTGAATCTGGTATTAGAAGGCATAAGTCTGTTCCCTATACCCCTCAGCAAAACGGAGTAGCAGAAAGGATGAATAGAACTCTTTTGGAAAGAGTTAGAAGCATGATGGCCACTTCTAGCCTTGCTAAGCAGTTTTGGGGGGAAGCAGTTAATACTGCTGCTTATTTGATTAATAGGTCACCCTCTGTCCCTTTGAAAGGGAAATGCCCTGAGTCCATATTTTCTGGAAAGCCTCTTGATTTGACTAATCTTAAAGTGTTTGGCTGTTCTGCATTTGTGCATCAGAAATTGGATAAACTTGAACCTAGGTCTAAGAAATGCATTTTCTTAGGATATCCTGATGGAGTCAAAGGATATAGAGTATGGAGTTATTCTGAACCAGGTGTCAAGGTCATAATTAGCAGGGATGTTGTGTTTAATGAAACTGAATTTCCTTTTATTTCTCCTTCTTTGCCTGTGAATGAAAATGAATCAGAGAGTGCTCAGTTTGAGGTGGAGCAGCCACCTGTCGTGAATGATTTAAATTCTCAAAATTTGAATGAACATTTAGACAATGAGCATGATATTCATGATGAAAATCAGGGGGAAGAGAATAATTTAGGAAATGGTGAGTTTCATAATGAAATCAATGAGCCTGTGCATCCAAATTTGCATGATTATCAACTTGTGAGGGATAGGACTAGGAGACCAATTAGAGTTAACAGAAGATATGATGATTATGAACTTGCTTCATATGTGTTTAATTTGTTGGACTCTATGGATGGTAATGAACCTAGATCTTATCGGGAAGCCTCTAATTGTGTTGATGCTGCTAAGTGGATAGATGCTATGAAAAGTGAAATCAGGTCTTTGCATGCTAATAAAACCTGGATGCTTGTTCAAAAACCTGAAGATACATCTGTTGTTGATTGCAAATGGCTTTTCAAATTGAAAAATGATGGTACTTCGGTTAGATACAAAGCTAGGTTAGTAGCTAAAGGATTCACCCAGAAAGAAGGCATTGATTATAATGAAATATTTTCTCCAGTAGTTAAATTCACCACAGTCAGGATTATGTTTGCTTTGGTGGCTCACTTTGACTGGGAATTGAAACAAATGGATGTGACTACTGCTTTCTTGCATGGTGAATTAGATAAAGACATTTATATGCATCAGCCGGAAGGCTTTGTTGATCCTAAGCAGCCTAATCATGTTTGTTTGCTGAAAAAAGCTCTGTACGGTTTAAAGCAATCTCCTAGACAATGGAACATTAGGTTTGATCAATTCATGAAGTCTTTAAAGTTCACCAGAAGCTCCTTTGACCATTGCTTATACTTTAAAGTGACTGATTCTGTGCCTATGTTCCTTTTGCTTTATGTGGAAGATATGTTGCTTATCAGTCCTTGCATGAAAGTCATAAAGCATGTTCAAAATTGTCTATGTGGCCAATTTGAGATGAAAGATCTAGGAGATGCTAGAAGAATATTAGGCATGGACATTATTAGAGACAGAAAGAAGTGCTCCCTTGTGTTGAGCCAGACTTCTTATGTGAAGAAAATTCTGCAGAAATTTAATATGCATGATTCTAAGCCTGTGAATGTACCTTTAGCCTCTCACTTTCTGCTAAGTAAGGACCAGTCCCCTAAAACTGAGTCTGAAATGAAAGCTATGAATAGAATTCCATATTCTAATGCTATAGGTTCTGTGATGTATCTCATGGTGAGTTCTAGACCTTATATAGCCTATACTGTGAGTTGCTTGAGTAGATACATGACTAACCCAGGTATGCCTCATTGGGAAGCATTGAAGTGGTTGCTTAGATATTTAAAATCTTCTGCAGATATTGGTTTAAATTTCTCTAAATGTCCAGGTGGAGTTAAATTGACAGGATATGTGAATTCTAACTATGCAAATGATAGGGATAATAGGAAGTCTACTACTTCTTATGTGTTTACCTTGTGTGGTTCATGCATTAGTTGGAAGTCCCAATTGCAATCTATTGTTGCTCTTTCCACAACTGAGTCCGAATATGTTGCGATAACTGCTATCAAAGAAGCCATCTGGCTTAAGGGTTTATTGTCTGAAATTGGTTATTTAGATGATAAAGTTGTTTTGTTTTCTGATAGTCAGTCTGCCATCCAATTATGCAAGAATCCTGTATTTCATGATAGAACTAAGCATATAGATGTGCGTTATCATTATATTCGTGATGTTGTAGAGAAAGAGATAGTATTGCTTGAAAAAATTGCAACTGAATTTAATCCGGCTGATATGGGAACAAAATGTTTGTCCGTGGAAAAACTTTTATCATGTCAGCGGATTTTGCAATTTGATTTTGGTTGATCCATATCCTTGTCTGTGATGTTTGGAGCCTGCCGTTTTTCTTGCAGGTTCAACTGTGTTATGGTTTGTTTTCCCTCTGTTTGTTGCTTGTCTACAAGTGCTTAGCAGGCGTGCAGGTGGGAAGCATCGGCGATGATGAAATCCTACAGTTCCTCTAGATTCACCAGCATCTCACTCATGGGCCAAAGGTGGAGAATGTTGAAATGTTGGCCCATAGTGGCAACAATTATCCATGGGCTTGTTATGCCCGACCCGTATCTCTCGACCCGGATCCGACCCGGTTTGGTCTTTACCCTACTTGTCTCTTTTTCCCCCAATTTTGAATTGGGACGATTAAGAGAGAGAAAGAGCGCAGCCGATAGAGCCGTTACCCCCTTCGACCTCTTCCACCTTCCACCGTCGCGCCACCGGAGTTAAGGGTAGAGACCGAGCAGAGAGAGAGAAGGGTTTCTCATCTACGCCTTTGGCCGGGGAGTTGACGGACTGGTTTGATCGAGGAGAAAACAAGGGAGATCTGAGCCGAGCTAGCATCTTCCTCACCTCCTGCTTGCTGTCCGGTTCAGCGCCGCTGCTGCGGCGCCCCTGCCTTCGCCGGCGTCCAGCCGGCAGCGCGCCGGCACTGCCATCTCCGGCGAGCTGCTGCTACCTTCCTGCTGCTGCTTGTCTGCTGCGTCTTCATCGCAGCTCGGCTGTGCAG